>APFE031697660.1:0-13574 GCA_000404065.3 Pinus taeda
GAAACTTTATTGAGATTTCTAAAATCAATGCACAAGCGAATCTCACCTGTCTTCTTTCGTACGGGCACCAAATTAGAGATCCAATCTGAAAATCTGATGGGGACAATGATTCCTGATTTGTACAACCTATTTATCTCCTTTTAAATTGATGGCAGCAACTTTGGATTTAGCCTCCTCAACTTCTGTCTGAAAGGTTTCTGATTGGGCTTGATGGGTATAGTGTGCTGAATTATATTGGTATCGTATGTCTTTAAGTTGGAATAGTCCCAAGCAAACACATATGCAAATGAAGGCAGCAAGCTGATATATTTGTCCTTGATTTTTTGTGGCAATGCTTTAGACAATTTTACCAATTTAGGATTAGCAGTTGTTCCGATATTGACCTCTTCCACACCCTTCTCTGTTGGCTGCAATGTTGGTTTGCAGGCTACATCATCTTGATCGAAGAGTTCTTCTAAAGGTATCAAGCCTTTAGGAATCACATTATTCTCCAACTACAACACGTCCATCTGATTGATCTGCACATCATCTGTACCATTTCCTTTACCATCGTCAGTTTCTACATCAATTGAGGTCTCTTTGAACTTGCCTTTGTTTTGCAGAAAATCATCAATCTCCTCATCATCTTGGAAAACTTCCCAATATCTCTGATTGTCTAGAATGGTTGAATGATGCTCGACATGAATTTCGAATTTATTGTTGGAGTTCATTGGGATCTTCAAACTACTTGCTGCCTTGGCAAGAGCATCAGCAATGCTATTTTGTATACGAGGCACACATGTCAAGGTGTATTCTGAAAATAATTTTAGGATGTCTAGAACTGCATTCTGGTAAGCCCGCATCCGAGGATGCTTTGCTTGATATTCACCTCTGACCTACTTAATCACCAATTGAGAGTCACCATATACTGAAATCCTCTTACCATTCAGCTTTCTTAGAATCTTTAAGCCAGCAATCAGAGCTTCATACTCAGCTTCATTGTTTGAACAATCAAAAGACAACTTCTAAGAGCATACCCGCACGTTACTAGGGACTTTGCTCGGGGTGGAGAAAGGATTGCGTACCCAAATTCCAATTCCAGCGCCATCATTTCCCACTGCTCCATCGAAATAAATCCATGGTCCACAAACCTTCTTCCTCCTCTTGCAAGTGTTGGAAATCTGTTTGCTGTGCTTTGTCTGCTTGCTGTCCATTACTTTCAACTGATCGCTCAACAATGTTCTGCTGTTCTTGTCCTTCTGTCTCTAAAACTCCTCTGAAACTTTCTATTATTTCTGGAATATCATCTGCTTCTACTAGCTGACTATTGATATCATTGAAACTATCAGAATACAAAACAAAAGACTCTAAATCTGTATGTACATAGTTGATCGGATGATTTATTGGTTTCTCCTTGCTTGTAATCATGTATTTCATTTTCTGTTCCTGATACAATTTCCTCATTTGGCCAAACACCGGAATCGTTGCATAGGAGAAATCTAGTTGTAGTGTCCCTTTCAATTTCTCTACCCAAGACCTGGAAAGAAGCATGCCAAACCTGGGAGGAATATCTGCTACAACAACATCCATCAAAACATTCTTCATTGGGAGTTGATCCAGACTCACAACCAAGTCTTTGATGAGCCCTATACATCTTACTTTGCTGGAATCAAACGAATAGAGATCATGGTATTTTCGAGTGATGTCCAAACCCAGCGTATCCATGATAGCCTTAGGCATGAGATTGTGAGAAGCTCCGGAGTCGAACATGGCATTATGTAACACAAAATAATGCAATCTTAAACTGATATAAAAAGGTGGCACATCACTATCAGGAGACTCACCATTCGATGCTAGCCCAAAAATCATTTCAGGTTGATCATCTTCGACATTCACCATGTCGGACATTGGGTCCAAATTCAACATTTTAGATACTTGTCCTCTATAACTAACTGTTGTTCCTCATTATTTCAGTCAAGGGAATGGATACTTTTAATTTAGAAATTTCATTCTCTAAATTAAAAGCGGGAATATTTTCTACCTCTTTGACTGGGATTTCTTTCCTTTCCTTTTCTTTCGATGCCATTGGCTGATTTGATTTTTCTACTGACGGTGATTTGCTGCCATCCGGATCAATTGCCTCCTTTCCTTTCCTTTGCGTAACTGATGAATCATTCTTTTATGTCTCACCGTCCTTCCTTTTCTGAATTGGTTTGACTAGCACATCTCTGTTTCTAAGTGAATATCGTTGCTGCTGGGTGGATAGAGCATTCATATAGCCTCTTTGGTACTCATCTGATTCTTCCTCCAAAACGATGTCATTTGCTAGAATGAAATCTGCATCTTTGTGTGCAGTCGGACTTTCTACATACTCCTCATCCTCAGTGGGATAAATAGGCAAATCATCAGGAGTAAAGAGGTGGTTTTCTTCACCTATTATATTCCCTTCCTCATCTTATTCCGGGCCATGCACAAAATTTTGCTGCAAAGGTGGCTGTACTAGCTGATGTGCTGTCTGCTCTTGGGCTCATTGATCTCTCTGCCTTATTCTATATTGTGGCTGTTGCTGACTACGAAAGTTAGGATTTCTAACTTTTGGCTCAGGTTTGTCAAGTTTCACCCTTTTAAGCATCTGCTCTACCTTATGGAGTAATTGATCTACTGAGGAAGATTCTTCCTTTACGGTGACCTTCTTTTCTGCCTTTGCTCTAGCCCTCTTGGTCAGTGGATTTGCTTCAACGCTGACCGTTATCTTCTGCATGTCTTCCATTGTGGCCGGTTCTCTCTCTCTTAATTGATAAGCCATGTCAGCATCAAAACCATCCAGGAACTTCACCATGGCTAGCCCCACAAGTGGCCTTAGATGATCGGGAATTTCATTATAAACTGAATTGAATCTAATGCAATAGTCTTGGACCGACTCACCAGCGTTTCATTTGATTTGCTCATATTCAACCAGAATTTGAAGAGGATTCTTTTTCACTTCCCAATGGTTTAAAAATTGCCTTTGTAGGTCGGCCAAGGTAGTGATATGTGCAGCCGGCAAACCTCTGAACCATTTCCTCACTTCACCTGTAAATGTCTGTACAAAGAGTCTCATTGCCACATTCTCTGCATCGATCTCATGAAGTTCATAGAAATCTACCATTCTGTCCACATGTTGCTGAGCAATAATGCTATTAAGAGTGCCATCAAAAAACGAGATTTTACTTTGATAATCTGTGAGCATATCATCTAAAACTTGAGGCAAAACAAGGGGTGCAAAATGGGCAGCCATCACTCTTGGTGGATTTAGCCTTTGAGGTGTTGGAGGGGTGTGGGCAGTTTGTAGAGGGCTAGCAATTGGAGTTTGAAGCTGAGCTATAATGTAATTATCAATTGATCGGTTAGCCCTTTCCATCTCCAAGTCTACAAGAAACTATGGATTGTGGACAGTAGAGTCAACCGCCCTTTCGGATTTGGTCTCGAACAATGATATTTCAAACTGCTCATCAAAATCTAGCTCTTCGAGATATTCAAAAATGTCAAGACATGAATGGGATTTGAACACGGGAGATATAGAGCTATCTTAACGACGAATTTTTGGGATCAAATTGGGATTTTCGTAGATGTGCAGAGGATCTAGATCTAGATTAGCCCTGGTATATCTTCTAGAAGCCAGCGTGCTATTGAGAAAAATCAAAGGACACAACCAACTCACTCAGCCTATCAAATCCTAAACTTATCATCCGGAGGCTTAAAATTATGAAGAAGTAAGGGGAGTAATTTGTTCCCCAGTTGAGTCGCCACTATGTTAGCACCTAAATCTGCCTTAGGATGAAGGAAGGAAAAATTCAGGGTAACCACAAACCACGCTCAGTCTAGTAGCTAGCCTACCAAAACAGGAGAGGGCTCTCTCCAAGTCACGCTCAGCAAATAAGTAAACGAAATGGTCTGATATGACTTACAGTGAAATATCGATCTTAGGCTAGTAAATAAATATGGATATAAGAAGCAATGTTTTATGAATGACTGAGTTTCTGGGATTGTATGGGACCAACGGACAGCAATGAGCAGAGACTTTAACTCAAAGGCACATTTTACTTCGTGAGGTGAGACAGGCGGAAAGTCTAGCGATTAAACTTGAAGTAATGCGGAATGGAAAGATTGTTTAGGAGGGTGAAAAGGGCATAAACACATGAATCCTTTTCAATAGAAGAAGAACACATATGTGAAACTTTCCCACAGGTAGAGCAATACAAATGAATTCTACCTTATCTTACTTAGAAAATTTCACTGAAATGAATATGAATGAACTGTGAAACATAATGAAATACATATGAAACATAAAGAGAACATATTTTCTACACTCACGCCACAAGAATCTCATGAAACAGAGCCACTGCCTTTCATTAATCCTCTGTCAAAATATACAATGAAGAACTGAGTTTCTCTCCCACAGTCTCCCAGAAATTACAAGCCAATCCTTTGCAAATGGTTTGCGTACAATAAATAGACTATGCCATGAGGAAATAGAATGACCAAGATTTGGGGAGTTTTTCGAATCATTACAAAGTGGAAGTGGAAAGCCAAGCATTAGTTACAGGTGCAGCGTTACAAAAATGACAAATGGCTTGGGTGACTGCTCACCTTCCTTTGCCACTTGGATAGAAGCCATCCTCTAGTGAAAATACTTTAAATTTTTCCTTGGGTGCCGAAAAAAGTGAAGTGTAGATGAGCGGGCCCACTTGGAGAAAGTCACAAAGCGGAAGTGATTTGGCCTTTTTTTTTATATGCACCGCGCCACTTTAGAGGCTTTTTTGAGGTACCTACATGAGTCCAAATTGTGCCCAAGTGTGCTTGTTGGAAAGCCTGGCCTGTATACTTTCCAACCCAAGTGGAATTTCTGAGTTTGGTGCTCATTTTCCCCTCCAAAACTTCATTCTCCCAAGACTGCTTCATGTGTGTCAAAATTGGGGTAAAGAGGTCATTATTTGAGTGTTTTTTACTTCCTAGAGACTCAAATCATGCCCAAATTTCTTGTCCATGCACCAGTAGTCGTGATTTTGCATGCTGAATCCAAAAATTCAAGCCATTTGTGATTTGGAGCTCCCAATCCTAAGTGTCGCGCCAGTGGCTCGGCGCATAGGGAGAAAAAACCTGTGTTGTGACCAAAAATTTGTCATGTGACCAAAATTGCCCCAAATTTCTTGAAATTTGGGCTCGAGATCCTCTATGATGTGCTATGTTGGGCCACAGAGGCTTCAACCATGATTCAAAGCCGATCTTGCTCTTTTTGCCTCTTTTTCACTTTGCTCAATTTTGCCTTCAAACTCCTTATCCGAGCCTTTGAACTCATGTTCCGTGCCCTGTAATGATAAACCATCCGCCTCAGTATGGTTTTGTCCCTGTCGGCCTTCTCTAGTAGTTTCTCAAGGTGGATGTTGATGCGCTCAAGCCAAGACTCACAGTCATTTTTAATCTCTTGCTCCAATGGAGTGAGCTCAATCCTCCTATGTTTGGCAGCTTGGCGATTCTCACAGATGTTTTGCAGCTCCATGATCTCATGCTGGTCCTCAAGCTGTTTATTCCTCTGCTCCAAAAATCTGATAATCCACTTAGCCCTCTCCAAATTGAGTGACAAGTCTTGGATCTCCATTTGCTGCTCCTGGATGGTCCTCCTAAGTTTGGCACTCTCCACATTTGTATCATCATCATGAATGAGGATGAAGTCGGCCTCTCGTTCACCTGATGGCTCCTCATCGTGCATGGGCCTCTTGCCCCTGTCCTGTACCTGTGTTGCCGATGTCAGAAGCGAGGCCCCTTCCACCCCCGGTGGAGATAACACTCGCTTTGCTGCTACAAACAAATGTCTACTGCCTCTCTGATATGTGATAAATACTGGCATAGTAGTGGTCTCATGGCGCTCATACTGATGAGAAGGACCACCTATCTCATGCTCAACCTCCGATAATACCTGTGAAGTGCTGAAGAGGTCACGGGAGATGAAGTCATCCCAAGTAATGCCCTACAATCCCAACTAATGATCCACCAAAATCCGAATAAGAGCAAAGTGATAAACATTCTTAAGTTGTTGTTGAGGGGTCTTGTGTTGCATGAAGGTGTTCATCCTCTCTATGTTCCTGCAAATGAAATATGGGATGTTCATCATCCGTACCCTAGTAAAGTGCATGAGCAACCTAATGTGATAGGCATACAGACGAGAGAACCTCCCCTCACAGCTGAAATATGTCATGATCAATTTCATGAGTGGAGCATATTCATCTTTCAAGTATCTGAATGGAAAGACTCTTTGGAGCTGCCTCAAGAATCTGGCCTTAATGTAAGGCTCATAGTGCTGCCTATCCACCTTTTGTTTCTTGTGCCACTGTTCTCCAACATTCGGTATGCCGGTTGCTAATGAGATAGTTTCAGGTGTCAGTGTGAAGGTGACCCCGGCCAAGATAGAGTGACCTCCATGTAGGTAAAGCACAAAATGACAAGCCAACTCATGATGAACTCTAACATTAGCTACCCTTTGACAAAACTCAAAACATGATAGATGCTGGAAACATGACATGGCAAGAGGGTAGGCCTGCAATTCAGTGAGGGTGGTTGGCTCATCCCTAACATGTTTGCCACTTTTGTGATGTCTCCGGGGAGCCTGTTCTTCCGAGGATGAATCACTTTGGGTTTCCATCTCATACTCTGATGAATGCTCAGGTGTCATGATTGCTATATGTGTACTGTGCTTGGACTGCCTTTTGATGATGGTATGAAACTTTGTGTTGTTGTGATATCTGCCACCAAGGGGAACAATGAAAAATGGAGTGTTAGGAAGGGGAATAACATGATGGGATAGGGGTTATGGGGGAAATTTTGTTCAGGGACATGTAGGAGGGTTTGGGGATCTTTATAATGTAGGGTTTTGGGGTGTTATGTTGACGAATAAGAGGAGGCGATAGGGAATAGGGGTTTGGTAATATTTTAGGGTAGGGAAAATAGGGAAAAATGGGATAGGGGGGAAGGGAACAATGGGAAGAAGGGGAAAAATGAGAGGTGAAAGAGGAGCCTTGGCATAAATACCACAAGTTTGCAACCCTAGCAACAATGGCTTTGATATTTTCTAGTGGTTGGTTTTATGAATTTTTGTTGCAACTATAAATAGCCATGAACCACCATAACCTTCACAAAAATACATGAGCCATCAAGATTTAGAGCCTAGTTGTCGATTTGAGAGGTTTTAAAGGCAACTTGATGCAATTTGGCACAAATTCGGGCCTTGGTGGGTGTGCGCCGCGCAACAAACCTAGTGCGCTGCGCTCTCTATATGCATCGCGCCCTTGTATTTTTTCCACTACGGGGTCACGCTCTATGCGCCACACCCTCTATGTGCGCCGCGCCCCTCTGTGTGTGCGCCGTGCTCTTGAAAATGACTCCAAACTCACTCCAAATGCGTGCTTTGCTCTCTCAATGACTTTGCAATGTTTCTCTATGACCTTGATTTGCACAATGACTTTGTTTGCTTGTGGAAACTTTTATATAAAGACTTTGAAGTCATGGGTTTAATTTTTTCTTCTTCAAAAACCCACTTTGCTAATGTTTCATTTTGGCTCATTTCACTGAGTTAATGCAACACTGAATTTCACTTTTCCCTTTTCATTTTTAGCTAGAATGATGAAATTTTCGGCACTTTTTGCAGGGGTTGCATGACAGTGCATTTGGCCACGGAAACCATGACTGCACCTAAAGAAATCAACTGGAGACTTTTTTTTGAAAATTATCGCAAATGTCACACTGTTTGACTTTTCTTCAAAACAGAGTTTTGAAAAACATTCAAAGTCTATCAACATGATGATGAAACGCTTTGAATCATAACTTTGTAAGGGCCTCCCTCTGGCCTGCATGGTTTTATTGGTCATGTTTGAAGACCAAATTGACTAATCCCTAGACCTAATGAATGAAAATGACTCTTGTCCATTAAAGGATCGAACATTGACTGTCATGGACTTTAGTGAACATTGATGAAAAGACCTAAGCCAGCAGGTGCTAGACATGAGGGGAACTGACTAACAAGACCTTTTTCGTCAGATTATGGCATGCCCTTAGCGGAATGCAACTGAGTGAATGGAGCAGGACTCCTAAAATGAAATGCAGAAAGAGTTTTGATCTCTGACGGAGTACTGACAAGACCGACTCTAACACGCCCAAAATCAACTTACCTTCGGACGATGCTAGTAATAGCTTCCCACTATGACTACATCACCTTTCTATTTAATAAATAAATTAGCCCGACATAACTCACCCTGATTAAAAAAACCAAATTATTAAATTATATAATCATTTATAAAATTTATCATGAATTTAAATTTAAATTTATATTAAATTATGTATATGAACACCATTTCAACCATCCCTAAAAGGCAACTCAATTTCAACCATCCCTAAAAAGCAACTCAATTGGCCCATCGCAGTGATAATGAAATTTTATTTACCCAACTATTCTTGTAAAAATATATTCAAATATTTAGTTATTATAAATTATATTTTTGAATTAGCATTTATATGGAATCAACCACCTATATATATGAATACCATTTCCATAAACGTGTTTTGGAATCCCGTTGATAAATTGACTACTCTCATGAGACTTCATTTTTAAAATCTTACTTGATTATGACTGCTAAACGTGTTTGGAATCTAATTGATTATTGGAATCTTATGAGAGTTTGCGTTTTTCAAAGCTTACATGATCATGAATCCATGAATGAAGTTATGGTCTTGATATTTAATTAGAGCATAGAATAAAGTTAAAAGTGGATTTTGTTACGTATGAATTAAATATACATAAAATTAATTAATTAATTATATATATATATCTTAAAATAAAAATTATATATGGTTTTAAGTATGTTTGGAAAATTGTTTTTATTTAAATAAAAGTTTTTTTGAACAAAAAATAAGTCAATAGTTTAAAATTTAGAGTGAAAATTTATTTTTTAGGGATTAATCTCTTAGTATTTCAGGTGGTGCCGTTTTTCTTAAATAACAATGATAATTTACTAGTATTGGCTGATTGCAATCACTAATAATTGTTCTCATTGTTAATTTGATGATTGAGTTATTATAGATTTTCTCACTATAATATATAATATATATATATGAATATGAAATTCACATAAAAATATGATGCTTGTTTTTAAATATATTATTCAATGATTGGATAAGATAATATTATTGAATAATAATTTATAAACCCATTGCTAATTTAATTTTATATAAATATAAATTGTTAACTAAATGTAATTTGGATGATTGAAGCAAATCTGGTTTTATATATAGAGTCAAAAATTAGATTAAATTTTCTTTTGTATTGGAAAGAAACAATTAGAGTAAAAAATTCAGCATGTCCAACAAAATCTCCCATAGGGCAGAATTCTTTTGACCCTAGAAAATTGTAATACCTTCAAAATGACACCAAAGAGGCTCTTCAAGAAGGAGAAAATTACAATTCACAACCTTCATAATCATGAATTAACACATTTAATTCAATGCGCACTTGCAAAGTGCAAAAGAGAAAAAATTAAGAAGTCTGAAACAAATTGCTCTCCAGTTAGAGCCAGAGGCGATCTAGGATGGGTGACCTCCCGAGAAGTCATGGTTACCAAGTGCAAGCCCCGGAAGTGATGTTTGATGCTATGTGATTCATTTCACTAGTTTCAATCCCACTTCTTCACCCTTGTGAGCATCACCTGATGCAATGAGTGCTAAGTGGACTATTCAAAAATCATGAAAAATTAGTCAGTTATGACTAATTTCTCATGGAAATGGTCATAGATGAATGACTTACTTAACGCAATTGAATCCCAAAATGATATCTAATGCTTGGTTTAACGAGGAATGCAAAAAGGAAAGGAGAATGTGGAAAGAGTCAAAGAAGGATAACATAAAGCTCAAAGCTTACAAGTAGTTATTAAGTAAGAAAAAGGTCGATTTCATGGTTTCAAGGAGGGAAGAACTAATCTTCCTTGGGAAAAATAATCCCAAATTACTTTGAAAGGAGCTCCAACTGAAAAATATACAAATTGGAAATAATATTACAGCTTCTAAATGGTTTGACTATGCAAGACAACTCTATGAACAGGTTCCCAAGGTTGACCCTCCCCCCTTGGTCAACATTGATACTGAACTCTTCATGGTACAAGAGGTAGAGATGGGTATCAAGAAGTTGGGTGTTGGAAAATTAAAAGAATTAGCTGAAATCCAGGTAGAATATCTAAAGTGGGGCTCAAAGATTCTTGCACCTCACATTACAAAAATCTTCAACAACTCATACAACAAGGGCTCCCCACTGATTGGACAACTAATCTGGCAATACCTCTTTTCAAGAGCGATGAATTCAATAATCCCTCCAATTATAGAATCATCGCGATAAAACCTTGTTTGCAAAGCTATTTGGAAGCATGATAGAAAACAAAACTAGCAAGTGGGCAGAAGAAAGAGATAAGCATGCTAAAAAGAAAGTAGGTTTTAGACCTAAACATTCCATAGTTGATCATTGTATAACTTTAAGGCACATCATCGTAACAGTTTGGGAGAAAAAGGAGAAGTCTTTTATTGCTTTGTTGATTTCATAAAAGCGTTTGACTCGGTTCCTAGGGATAAGATTTGGCACAGAATGGAGGAACTTGGGGTTCTTAAACATTTGAGAGCAGTTGTGCATAGGTTGTATGAAGAGGTGAAAGTCAAAATTAGAACTTCAACAAGCATTTCTAAAAGTTTTAGAAGTGATATTAGGGTCAAGCAAGGTTGCCCACTGTCTCCTACCCTTTTTGGTTTATATATTGACAAGCTTGAGGAGTGGTTAAATTCGCAAGGGGGTGATGGTATCTTTTTGGGCAAATTTGTTATAAGGCTTATTTTGCTTGCAGATGACCTTATTCTGATTACTAAATCGACTCTTGGTTTGCAAGAGCACTTACTATCCCTTGCGCATTTTTGTAGAAGTGTGGGGATGCAAGTCAATATCAACAAAATGAAAGTAGTGGTTTTCTCTAAGAAAAGAAAACATAACCAACATAAGTTCTAGTTTGAAGGCAACATTTTGGAAGAAGTTGCGGATTACAAATACCTCGGAATTAACTTCAACAAAAGTCTAAGCTAGAATGGTTGTAGAAAGAAAAAAACATTGGGGGTTGGAAAGCATTTTATGCTTTTCAAAATAGGTGTAGAGAGGCAGAGTTATGGGACTGGAAAACCACTCAAACTATAAAGAAGTGCATCAAATCAAGATGGTTGAATTACTCTCAATCAAAGAAAGGAAGCTACTGAAAGAAGCCTAGATGACCAAATTAAGGAAAGAAGTATATATACATTTATTTATTTAAGTCGGGTCATCATATAGTTGCATGGGTAAATATTCTTCATCATGAGCATGATCGAACGAAATGAATCTATTCCTTGGAGGAATGCATAGTTCACATATTTACTAGATGAAATCAACATAATATGTCCTCATATGTTACTTGAAAAAGATGAAGGAACTATGAATGTAAGTTCCCGGGGAACAATATGTGAAGAAAAAAAGAAGAAATCATGAAAGATGCAATATGGTCACGTAGAAAAGAAATCAATATCCTATGACTAGAAGAATTGACCATGACATCTCCATGGAAAAGGTATGAAGACTCTGATGAAGTTTGGAAAGGAAGGAAACCCTTGACCTTGAATATCTTGGAGATGTGTCAATGTAGGATGTTGATTTTGCAGCAATGAGATGTCATGATGAAAGGCCATCAAAAAAGGTAATTTTGATTTAATGTTTTTTTTTTTAACAATATCTAGATCGGCTAATACAAAGCTATCAAAGGAGAGCTGTGGATGTTACCTACAACTAGTACTCATGTAGTGGGATGAAATATCATAAAGGAAACATGATATGGAAAAGGTAGTTGTATGAAGAAAAGATAATAATAGACTACTAGATCACTTTCCGATGAAAGAAAGGATGACATGACTGACATGATTCATGAAAGAAAGTGATGGATGGTTGATTCCCTACCAAGAAATCACAAAATATGAAGGCTCCATAATATTAAAAATGAACTTCATGACATCTATAGAGGGAGCCATACAAGCAGCTGATAGTCCCATAATCTCCACATAGAGAAGAAATTTTCTGGAAGTAAGTCCTTGGTTAAGAGGGAGCTTAGTCAATCCCTGGCTAAGATAAAAATTGAGTTCATTCCTTTTATTCGAATGGGTACATTACTTTTATGGGAATGGGTACATTCCTTTAATGGGAATGGGTACATTCCTTTATGGGAATACGTACATTCCTTCATAGGAATGGGTATATCCTCCCTAGTAGAGATGGAGAAATGGACACGTCATTCTTGTATTCACTTTGGGAAGAAAGAATGGAGGAGTGGATAAGCATTTGGCATCCCATACTCTTTGAGGATGTGGTAGGGTGATCTGGATTTAAACAGGAACACAATAAAATACAGAGATAACCATATAGACAAAGATGCAGTGGAAATAATGCTTCATTTCATTAATGAAAGATACCGAAATATGCTTACAACCAGAAATGGAAAGAAACGAGCTAGGGCAATGGTAGCTTATCTCTGAGAAGAGATGTGGTGGCTACATGTCTCTGAACTGTTCCGAACTGTGTTACAATGAGGCTCGAAGGCCTATTTATTGTTGAGAAACAATGGAAACCCTTCACATTCCAAAACCGACCCTTAGAAGATGAAACGCCAAATTGTGGGCCCCGTTTTGGGTAAATTGGTACATCAATTTCCCGGGGTCGTAACTTTGGCATACGATCTCGTTTGACGCGTATGATAGCTCGTTAGAAAGATCTATCCGAGAACTACCACTGTTGGGAAGGGCAACATCGGTCCATGGACCCATGTTGCCCCCAGATTTCCCAAAAAACGTCGTTTAGAGCCTCAAAACGGCTCTGGAAGTTCAGGACTCGAAAAAACTGCTAAAAATAGTAAATTGTGCTACAATTACGGAAACTAAAAAACTGAAAGAGACAATTGCGGGGGTCCAAATAGGATAGGTGGGTGGCCCCCAACATCCACCTGGATCATTCCTCCTCCCTTAAGAAGCAATGGTCCCCATTGCGTTGAGTTCCTCCCTGAGATGAGGAAGCTTCTGCTGAGCTGGGTCTCTGGTGAGCTATTCTGCAATCTCTGATGTGTCCATAAATGGTGGGAAGCATGGTCGACGACGGTCCACATTGAACACTCAGTGCAAGCCAAGGAATGAAGGAATGTTGTGCTTCAAAGCATTGTTGCCCGTAGCCTTGGTACTGGTGTAAGGACCATGTCGGAGTTGCCTGAGTTTCTCATGGGTTCTGGTAAGGTGTTCTCTCTGCAGATGTAACCAAACTTTGTTGCCCACCTGAAACTTGTGTGGTACCCCTGTGGATGAGGAGAATTTGTTCATGTGTCTTGTCATGATCGTATTTCTTTGTTGTTGCTGCTGCGTGGAGGAGCCCTTTGCGGGGGTCATGGATGTAGCAACGATCTTCCCCTTACTTTGGGAGTGAACCAGACAGATGAATTTCCTGGTCTGGGAGATGAGCTTGCTGCCTTTCT
>APFE031697664.1:5738-17027 GCA_000404065.3 Pinus taeda
TACTCATCCCTGGTCGAAAATAGAGAGGCAAGTGTCAAAGGGGAAGCTTCTGGAAGATTCCATGATCTTCCACCTCGCATTTTTGTCCCTGCCATGTATCCATTCCCGACCATCGCACCCTACAGAGGAGAAAATCAGTATGCATCGCACCTTGTACACTGGGAAGGTGATATGCATCGTACCCTCTGCATTGAGCTTTCAATATGGTCCAGTTTTGACCATTTATGAGCAGTTTTCAGTGGAGAACTTGTGGGAGATGATGTAATCAGCTGACCTTGGTCCTTTAGGCAGTGAAGCAACACTTTTAGGGACTTAGGAGCCCTCAGTTTATGGACATTTATGATTGGGGTTGAAGTGCCCAAAAATGTCTATAACACACATACCATGCATGTCAAAAGTAGCTAGGAAATCACACATGCAATCTGTTACCTACAAGCATTCCCGCTGAAGTTACTTGATCCTTGCCTTCCTTTTCTTTCCTTGTCCTTCTTTTATTTTCCTTTACTTTCCTTACTTATCCATTCCTTTCCTTTATTTTTTTTCCTTTCCTTGCTTGCTTAATTTATTTCTCCTATTGGTTCTTTATCCTCTTTGAGACAAATTCTAACACTAAACTAACAAAGGCTGCCAACTAACGCTCTGAGGTCTTTTTATATATGAGGCCTCTAATTTCTTCAATTTTCCATTATTTTCCTTCATTTTCCTCCTCACATGAAACTTGTGTGTAACACCTTCCTCCGACATCCAGCCAAGTAACCATTCCAACCAAGGTAAACATGCAACAAGAGGCTACTATGATTAGATTCAACCTCCTATGTGACCTTAAGGAAGTGGAATCAATGAAACATCACACACAGTCATCCAACATCATCAACAGAACCCTCAGGAGACAAGTCAACGACTGAGACACTCTACCCCCGGCTCCCACTGTTGTTCTGGATCTCTTAGGACACACTCACTCTCATGTTATGGGCAAGGGAGTGACAAGCAACCTAAAGTCACTCTCACAGGCTTTCCTTCTAGCAACAAGGGACCAAAATTTCTAGTTTTGTGCTAGTGGCCCCAGGATTTAAAACATTTTTTTAGGCCCAGATCCCAGGCAACTACCCAGAATGGAGTGATCACTTAGAATCAGTAAAAATACAAGGAAATAATGATGCAAAAGAAATCAACTGAACAATATCATAACTAGACCCCTAATAGTCATGACAAGCATTTCGTCAGACATATCATCAACATGTAACCTACAGATGTAAACAACATAATTAAGTGTAGGGATCTCATACTTATCTGAGAATCGCCATGAACCATTGTTCCCTCATGTCATTTTTTGCACTATAATCTATTAGGTCATAAACACATTATCCATTCATGTACAAGTAAAAACATGATGAGATCCATACATATATGTTGTCATAAAATATACACATAACCAGCATAATAGGAACAAAAATATCATAAACATATCATCCATCAAAATCCACGTATACATCAATACATTTACACATGAAAATCAAGGGAATGAAAATCTCATTAATGAATGCAATGAACCAACTAGAGATGGGACTACTAGGTTCCACCCGACCATATATTCGTTGAGCCAAGTCTCTATTTATCCAATCAACCCCGTGCCATATTCCAAGCATGAATGTGGGACTAATAGAACACACCAAAAACACTTATCAACATGGATTCCACCGGAGTTCTCCACCTACACCGTGAGGAATTTGAGTGCCTCCTAGTCTCTCAGGCTTTACCATGCATCAACAATCTGATCCAATGATCACTAGGCCCTACATCAAGATATACTCTCTAGGCTTTACCGTGCATCCCATCCTAGGACCACAAGGCTCAACGGAGAGAAACTCCACCTCTTGGATTTACCATATATCCTGCCATTCACTGGCAAGGATTCCTAGGCCCACTGAGGCACACAATATGGCTTTACCACAACCCACAGTCTAGTTCAATGGTTACTAGGCCAATGGCTTCATGATCTTCAGTCCAGTTCAGGGACCACTCAGACCATGTGTTTTTCAATTTAGAGATCCGCCCCACTTAGCTTCGAATCTAATCTGCCCACCCCACATAAACCGAATGAGAGAACCCATCTCATCGAAGTTATCAGGAAATGGAAGGGCTAGATTGAAAATATTGTCACACCTATAAAAACCCATGCCATGGTAGAAAAGAAACACATGCAATCCCATGCATGCCAAATATAGAAAGGAAAATACACATGCAAGTCGATACCTATAATGAAGCATATTGTAGATGCTTGATCTTGCCTTTCCCTGCTTGATATTTGCTTCCCCTCACCTTATTTTCCTTTCTTGCTCCAATGCCTAAGTGTTCCAAGAAACTCTAAGTGTCCAAGAGTGAGTGAGAGAGAGAGAGAGAGAAGAATGAGAGAGATCCAAAACTACACTAACGAAAGGTTACCAACTAATCCTTGGAAGCCTTTTTATGAATGAGGCCTCTATTTTCTTCATTTTCCATTATTTTCCTTCATTTTACACCTCACATGCAACATGTGACCTTTCACCTCCCTTTTCTCCTAATTTCCATTATTTTCATAAATAATTGTGCCAAAAATGTCATTTTTCCTTTCCAAATCCTTACCCAATGCCTTTGCCAATTTCCTTAGCCATAAATAACCAAATGAATACCCCTTAGGATGTCTTGCCTAACATTCAACTAAGTTGGAATAAGTGTCCCATCAATCATGGTTATTGTTTTTAACTTTTATTACATGGAATTTTCACCAAGGTTGTTACAGAACCTCCCCCCTTGGGGAACACCATCCTCGGTGTTCAATCACACATATACCTCAGCAACCTGCTGAAAGAAGACATACTGCTTAGGGAGATTTATAACACATCTTGATGCAGTATTTACAATGAAATATCTGCTCAAAAAAAACATCTTAACATGATAACATACTGCATAATGGAGCTTTATAACACAGCTCATTACGGTATTTACAATGATCATCATATTGAGTACCAACCCACATGACATCATAATATCGTGATAACATAACCACATGATAGCATAGTAACATGACAACATAATCATAATGACATAACACCCATACCGCATAGTGGAGCTTTCAAACATAGCTCATGGTGGTATTTACATCCATATACATGTGTACACATAGCAACATTACCAAAAATATATACCCAAAAACATATACCAAATCATATATCAAATCATATATCAAAACATATACTAAACACCATATCTAAGCATATATCAAAACATATACTAAATAGTAGATCTAAGCATATAACAAAAAATCATATAGCATATGCCAAACCATCATAAAAAATATATGAACCACCATAAAGCATATACCAAATCACCATAAAGCACATATCAAACCACCATAAAGCATATATCAACCACCATAAAGCATATACCCAACTACCATATCGAAGTTGTTTTGCATCAATCGTAAACAAGCAAGGATACATAGCCCACATCTGATCTCCCATCTCCCATGTAGCTTCATCGGACCCAAAGTGCTTCCATTGCACTTTACCTTGCTCGATTGCTTGGTTCCGAAGCATGAGCACCTTTTTCTACATTATACACTGAGGCTCTAGATGGAATTCTCCATCTGATTCCACCTACAATACAAACCAGTAAATCACATGATCATCATCCTTAACATACTTCTTAAGCAATGATACATGGAAAACATCATGGAATTTCACTATCATAGGCAATGCAAGTCGATAAGCTACTGGCCCAATCCTCTCAATGATACTGAAGGGTCCACAAAATGTTGTTCCATATTGGCACATGATCCAATCAACAATGAGTGATTCTTTGGTTTGATGCGCAAGTACACATCTTCCCCAACCTGGAACTCCTTGAACAACCTACTCCTATCTACATAACTCTTCTTCCTATCCTGTTCTTCCTTTAGATTCTTCTTGATCACTTGCATTTCCTATTCCATGTCTACCAACATATTTGGTCCAATCAATTCCCTGCTAACCATATCACTCCAGCTAATGGGAGTGTTACAACTCTGCCCATAAAATGCCTCAAAAGGACTCATCGTCACTGAATCTTGATAACTGTTGTTGTATGAAAACTCTACCAAGGGGAGATACTCTTCCCACTTCCACTGTTGATGCATCACATACATCCTCAACATGTCCTCCACTATCATGTTGACCTTATCTGTATGTCCATCTATCTGCAGATGAGAAATTGTGTTGAAGGCCAAATATGTGCCCAAGCCTACAAATAACTCATTCCAAAACTTGGAAGTGAACTTCACATCCCTGTTTGACACAATCTTCTTTGGAACACCATGCAACCTAACCACATCTTTGATGAAAACCTGTGCTACATCGCTAGCTCAGAATGTAGACGTCACTGGAATGAAATGTGCAACCTTTTTCAACCTGTCCACAATAACCATGATGGAATCATGTTGTCTCACTGTCTTTGACAACCCTATGATGAAATCCATGGAAATAACTTCTCATTTCCATTTTGGAACTGCGATCGGTTGTAGCAATCCACTTGAATTTTTACACTCTGATTTCACTTGTTGATAGTCGAAACACCTTGCCACAAACTCTGCTACCTCCCTCTTCAAATTTAGCCAATAATAAAATATCTTCACTGCTATCAGTGTCTTCTGATAACCTAGGTGACTTGAATAAGGATTCACATGAAACTCACTCAAGGTCACCTTCTTGAGCTCACTGTTATCTGGTACATATATCCTGTCTCGGAACCTAACCAATCAATCTATTGTAATACAATAATCCATACCCTATGCACCTACACCTATACTTGTATCTGTACATGTACTATCACTTGTACCTATACCAGTGCCCTACCGCAATCTGTGCATAATCTCCATATACTTGACTTCTTGTTGACCTGCCTGCAAGATCCTATCCTACAGATCTATCCCATAGGAGCTCATGACCGCCAAGTGATTTACCTATACCCGTCTGCTGAGAGCATATTTTACCATGTTCTCTATACCCTTGATGTACCTATTCTCGAAATCAAACTCATTTATCGTGGCCAACCATCTAGCCTACCCGACATTCATAGTCAGTTGGTTAAACAAATACCTCAACCTAATATGATCACTCATAAGTACAAACCTCCTGCCAAGAAGATAGTGTCTCCATGCCTTCAATGCACGTATGATCAGTGCTAACTCAAGATCTTGTGTCAGGTAGTTCTACTCATGCTCGTTTAGTTTCCGAGACTCATAGCACACCACCTATCCATCCTGCTAAAGGAATCCATGTAGCCCTCTCTTTTGCAAGCATTTGTGCATACCACAAACTCTTTATCTGGATCTCCAATCTGTAGCACTAGTGCATGTCTCAACAACTTCTTAAGTTGTTCAAAGTTAGCCTCACACTCTTTACATTTGAAATTCTTACCTTTCCTTTGTAATGATGTGATAGGATAATAAATTTGCGAGAAGTTCCTAATTAACCTCCAATAATAGCCTTCCATACCCATGAAAGATCTTACCTCATCCTCACTCTTAGGAGCTACCCACTCCATGATGGTCGTTATCTTCTCTGGATCTACTACAATTCCCTCCTTGGAGACAACATGCCCCAAGTAATGTACCTTAATCTAAAAGAAACTACACTTGTTGAGCTTAGCATACAATTGATCCTCCCTCAACAATCTCAATAGTGCTACTAAATGCTCGGCATGCTCTTCCTCTTTTTTACCAATATATCATCAATGAACACAATAACAAACCTATCCAAATACAGACACAACGCACTATTCATCAAGGACATAAATGTATTCGGAGCATTAGTTAAGCCAAATGGAACAACAACAACTCATAATTCCCATAACTAGTCATGAACATAGTCTTGTAAATGTCCTCGTCTTTGATGCGTACATGATGGTATCTGGATCTCAGATCAATTTTTCGAGAACACTATTGCTCCCTTCAGCTGATCAAATAAGTCATCAATCCTAAAAAAAGCATACCAGTTCTTGATGGTCACTTTATTAAACTACATGTAATCAATGCATAATCTAAGAGTACCATCTTTCTTCTTCACAAACAATAACAGTGTGCCCCAAGGTGATACACTTGGCCTAATGTATCCCTTGTCCAACATTTCCTTCAACTGCAACTTTAACTCAACCAACTTAGTTGTGCTCATCCTGTAAGGTGCTTTCAATGCTATAGTTTCCCCTAGCACAATCTCAATAGAAAAGTATACCTCCCTGTGAGGTGGAAACTCTGTAATGGCTTTAGGAAATACATCCTGAAACTGCTACAAAATTGGGTACCTGTTCAACACATCTGCATCCTCAACCTCCTTACCCTTATCACTAGAAATGTTTACTACAAATAACATACACCCTTTCTTGTGGCTATGCTTTGTTTGCATAGTTGTCACCCTCCTAACTGATGTGGCTTTCTTCTTACCCTTCAAGACTCTTGGTTCCCCATTGTCATCAACACACTTAATAACTTTGTCATAGCAGTCTACCTTGGTTCTATGAAGATACAACCAATCCATGCCCAAAAACATACTATAGGATCCCAATGGTCATACATTTAGATGTGATGTGCTAGGACTACCATTCAAGTCAAATGTGCAAACTCTTACCCAATGATGAACTTGCTTCTTTATAGTTGTAGCCAGCTACATTAACCAAGACTCTTCATGCAATTCCTTATTCAAACCACACTTATCCACCAAGTCTAGACTAAAATAGCTATAATTATATCCAAGGTCAATCAAAATAGAAATAACTTGATCACAAAGCTTACCATCCATCTCAATGATAGATGTCTGGTGTTTTCCCTTCTTGTTGTCCACTACTACATAGATACGTGGAATACTCTAACCAACATCCCCAGTAGTCTACGCCTCCTATGCACTGTATATCTTAGGCCTTCCACCTTGATGTTGCATATAATATCTCTTAGGGTGTTCCTCACCACATGTCCAACACTCCAACCGACCAGTACTTTGTTGGCATAAGGGGGCTTAGACCTAGGTTCAGAGTTAGTTGTGTTAACCAACAAAACACTACAATATCGGCCCTTTCGGAAACAACCCGCGTAGGCAGGCTACAGTCTCACCCAAGGCAGTATTGGGGGATGCCAGAACCAGGTTTCTGCATCCAAAGGACTCTGTGATGTGTTTATGTTAAACTTATGGCTTTGTCTGACCTTCGTGAACCCTAACCTTTAGAACTCGAAAACTATAATAACTGATAATTAACAAATTTAAACCCTTTGTTGATTGCGCTAAACATTCATAACATTATGTAAATAAACAAATCCATGTCCTTCATGCATCTATTAAGTAATTTTCAGGATTAATTGCATTCAACAGATCAAAACATACAGTAGATTCAGAGATAAGAAAAGATACACATATACATAGATAATTCTTTAGAACAACCTTTATTATGCTTAGATCTTCTATTACAAACTCTTCCTGTTGAAAAATGTGCAACAAGAAATGCTAAATTTAGAAAGTGATAAAAATAGATCTGCTAAAAATAGCATGTCTAAAAATAGCAGTTTGGCCAATGAGCATTTTTGGCCACCTCGGGTGAGAGGTGAAACTGCTAAAATAGCATTTTTGGGTCCCTTTCTATTTATAGTAGTCCATGGTCTATCTATAGGAAGTAAATTCGAATTTGGTCTTACCAACAATTTGGAATATTAATTAATTAATTCTCCATGAGTTAATTAGTTAAGGAAAAGAAAACTTGAAGTCTTTGTGAGAACATGCAATTATTACTCCACTAATTGGGGAATATGTGCTTTATTTGTTCCATTGATTAAGGAATTAAGGATGAGTTCTATATTGAGAGGATCAGTTGACTTAGTTTAACTTAGTCAAGTTCAGTTAGATTAATTTAACAAGTTTTTAAATCAATGAGATATAGTTTGTTGATGCTTGCATGCATGTGACAACTATTATTTTTAGATAATTGTGTATTCACTCATGGATAACTAATGCATGTCAGTTCTGTCAGAGACCCAGTTGAGATCAGAGAAGGGATAGTGTACTATCAGTTGGATGAATATTTTTCCTATAAAGGAAGCTCATCCATGATGAGGATTTATCTTCGTCAGGTTTGTGCAATTATTTCAGAGGTCAGTGTTGTGTGTGAGGTGAGAATCACATAGGTTGCAGCTGGAGGACCTAGGAAAAATTGTGCATAGAAATAGGAGGCATGGAGGGCAGAGGAGAAGGTTTGTGAGAAGCCTTTGACTATCTATGAGCAGCAAAGGGATTGTACTGAGGGCTTAATAAATTCCGAGCTAAGGCTTTGTGTAATCTGGACTATATTTCCACTTGTATGATAATACAGAGATGGGATTTTAGGCAGGTGCTTTCCCCGGGTAAATTCTTTTGTGTTATATGTGATTGATTCCTTCTTATCAGTTATATATTATTGATGTTGCTCATGGTTTATTAAGCTTCCACTAAATTGTTTGTAGAAGTAGATCAAGTGTTTTTCTTTAGTACATTGCATTACCAGGTTGATCTACAGGTGGGAAATTTCTACATGGTATCGAAGCTAGTTGATTTGTAGAAAAAGTTCTACATGGTATCAGAGCTAGCTGATTTGTAGAAAATTTCTACAAAATTCTACACTTCCAACCCTATGCACACAGCTCTAGGGGCCCACACACTTAGTTGTGCACTTACCAAGGTCTCCATGTACACAGTTGCAGGAGCCTTCCCCTTTACCCAAGTATAGAATAGACAATACAGACCCAAAACTTGCCTATATATGCTCTTCGCTCTCTCCTTATGACTCTTCTATGACTTCTTTTTATATGATACTTCATTATAATACCATGGTCCATGAACCATGGATGGGTCACAAAATATCTTAACTCTTAACAAATAAGGGGCTTTGACCTTCATAAATCCCCTTTGATTCCTATTGACTTGCATGCTCCACTCCTCAAAATGTGGAGACTTTACAATATTAACAAAACTTTTACAAAATTTAACCCTAGGGACCCTGTCCCAATAGGCCCCCAACACAAAGTCATGACTCGTCCTGAGTCACTATGCTGGTGTTGCCTCGATCTTCACTTGTAGACCAATGAATTTTGTCTTCAATACTTGAAGATTTTTTGCTCCCTACACAGCGACCTGATGAATCTCTTCAACCAACTTCTTGGTAGTTGTACCTTCAACTACAAGGCCCATGGTTCTTTGTGTTTGTTGCATAGCCTTCAGCTTCCTCTGCACCATCTATGTCAATTGGCTTACCTCACCAGCCCAAGGCTGCATCCTTGAGGAAATGATCAATGCCTTCTAACGTAGCTCATCAATCTGGGGCTAGATGAATTTTCCCTCCTGTAGTCGGGTGAACCTTTGAACTAGTGCTAAGGTCCACGCTGTAGCCTTTATCTAATCAAACTGCACATGTTTTTCGCAGTTATCCATCTCAATTTTCTACAAGTGTGGATCCTCCTGCAGTGAGGTCCACATCTCCATGTTCTGTTCAAAAATTGGTTGCAATCCTTGACTACAACTTCCAAAGTAGCCATATCCTCTTTAATAGCATCCTTGTGCTACTCTCTGACTTCCAGAGGAGTGGGTGGCTACAACTTAAGTTGAAGTTCAAATATCTACAGCTGCAGCTCAAAGCAGACCTTACCAGTTTCCTCCTTTGACTCCTTCACCACAACAGCTAACTTATGGCTTTTCTCTGCAGAGGCCACTTCTGTTGGGATCTAGAGCTCAGGAAGCTCACTGCAGGCCTACATTATCGCTGCTTCTAGCTGTTGACTATGCACAATGACTTCCTCCTATTATTTGAATACCTGCGCCTTTTTCTCAAACATTTGTTGATTATTATTTTTTACTATTCCAATAACCAGTAATGCTTTTTGTTCTTGGACATTGAGCTCATATGAGATGCCTTGATGCAACTCATGCAATGTTTGAATGGGGAGCATCACAAGGTTAAGGCTCAAATTCTTCAGATGCAATAGGTGCACCCTATCCTCCGAAGTCTCAACCTGCAAGGATCCCTCTAGTAATTGTACTACACGGAGGTCTGTGGTGATCTATGTTGCCAAGGCTATCACACTCACTTGCTTCAAGCTCACTTGAATTAACCTTGTCTGGACTTGCAATTGCTTCAGGCCCTTATGTACCTTGTCCAATGTCTAATGGTATTGGTCCTCAATGTGGTTCCAAATAGTCTCTGTTGCATTGCGGACCACATCATCAATCTCATCCAGGTCCCCCTCCGTGAGGACCAATGGTGCCACACACGTAGACTTGTTAGACTTCTGCTTCTTGCATGGTCCTGTGGAGATTTGATTCTGCCTCCTCTTGAGTATGAAGGGGGACTCCAAGTTTTCTCCCCCTTCCTCTTCATCCTAAGTCTCAACCTCCACATATGTGCACTCTGGGTCTTCGAGGTCAATGGTGGCCTACGAAGTTGTCGCTTTTTCCTTTGGTGCATCCGTCTCTTTTGTAGAAACCTTTTATTTCAATCCTTCTCTCTCCTTCGTAGAGGCCTCTTTCTGTTGCGCAGCTTTTTCTTTCAAAGAAGCCTTCTGTGTTTCTTTCTTCTTATCTTTTTTTTGTTTCTGTCGTAGCTACACCTTCGACAACTTTACTAGTTCCTATGCCTGCGTTGAATGGGGTGAGCCAGTGGCTCAACCATTTACTGACGACCCCCATAATATCATCTTCGGCAACCAAGTATGGAAACTTATGCCATGTGCCTATGGAATATTTCTTCACATGGATAGACAGATTATGAAAATCTGCCTTGAAATCAACAATGTTAGCATATTGTGCATGCAAGCTTTGTGATAACCGCAGTCGTTGGTTAATCACCATCCTTAACTTAGATTCGAATAGGACCCAAAATATCTTTGTCTCAATGACATGCTCAGGGTCTTTCATTTCCCATAGCGAGGCGAATTTCATAGCCTGGCATAGATCTGGATCATGCTATGAGAACTGGCTTTCCTCTAATGTCCTCCATGCCACCAGCACAATCAAAAAAAGTAGCCACATGTAGTGGAATTCCTTGTCGTTGTCCTGGGCTTCACGACAATCTTTCAAACTCATGACATAGATACTTTTCCAATTATATTGGATGCCTTTGGCGCACTACACATACAAAGATATTACTGGTGTTGGCACTTCATCAGTGCAACACTTCCTCGTTATCTTTCCAGCCAATATTTGTGCAACAAACTACACAGCGCCATCCGATATGGAGCTAATCGCATAGTTGCGCAACTTCTTCACC
>APFE031697664.1:18727-40643 GCA_000404065.3 Pinus taeda
TTTAAACAATAAATCTCTTTTAATAATATTAGCTCCTTTATTCTAACCTATTTTTCTCATATCTCTAGAAATATAATATTATCATCTTATTATTATTAGATTTATTAATATATATAACGTAAATTACTTATTTATTAATTTATATAACTTAAATTATTTCAAAATTTTAAATAACCTTTAATTTATTTAAACAAATAATTTTCTTGGGATAATATCCGCTTATTTATTAATCTTACCTAATTTCTCTCATCTCTATAATTAAAATAATAAATAATAATAAGATTTAATTTATTTATAGCCTTGGTCCTAGAGTCAAATATAGCTGTTATGTAGCCGTTAGAGTCTCTACTCAGCCTATTTAAATTGCTAAAGCTTGATCTGTTTCTTCAACTTGTCCTGACGATGAACCACACTAGTTGGTTCGAAACGCGTCGACAATAATTTTCTTATGTGATTTACGCCGAAGCTCTTTTTACAATTATGATGGATCACAGAAGCCTCAATTCTACAAGTGTCTGTCCAGTCAGCTTCTTACATGTAGTTCTATATTCCCAAAGAACGGTTGGTATGTGCACATCCCAATCATTCCTATTTGAATTACAAATCTTCGTCAAAGCACATTCCAAGATTTTATTAAAGGCTTCCACTGTACCATTTGCTTGAGGATGATAAGGGCATACTTTTCTGATGATAATTTTGGAATTCTTCAGGTAAAGCAGCAATTGTTTCATTTAGAAGTGCAAACCCCCGTCGCCCATCAAAATCTTAGGACAGCCAAACCGAGACAAAATATATTCAAATATGAACTTCACAACTATAGTTGCATAGAAATCCTTCACAGGTTCCACCTCAGCCCATCTAGTCAAGTATTCGATTCCTGTGATGATGTATCGTGCTCCTGTCCTCTTTCTTGGTGGCTGAATTAGTCCTACAAAGTTTATTTCCCATTTATCGAATGCCTGTAAGGATACTTGTGGGTTTAGAGGCAATGCATCCCTTCATAACGGCCTCCCTGTCCTTTGACAGACATCACATGCCCTACAATATTCCTTGGAATCCTTGTGCATAGTTTTCCACCATAGCCCCACTCGTAGGATCTTCTGCGTAGTTGTTCTTCCAGCATAATTCCCTTCAGCAAATCGTCCATGTTATTCCATGAGGATACTTTATATTTCATAATCTGGTACATATTTGTGCAGAACTTCATCTGATTCCATTTTATATAAGTGTCCTACAATGACAGAAAAATCCATAGCCCTGACCACCAGTTCTTTCTTCTATTACATCATATACCCTTCAAGAGCTATACCCATAGACAAAAATTGGATGATATCTACAAAGTGTTCATCGACGATTGCAAAGAGATCTGCATCAAGTAATCCTTCATCAATACTTATAGTTTCTTCGCCATTCTCAATTTGAAAAAGATGATATGGTCCAACATTTAATATTTCTAGCTTCACAACTACCTCAAAGTCGTACTCTTGAAACAACAGTAACCATTTGTAAATTTTCCCTCCCAACATAGGCTTGTTGACCAGGTACTTCAAAGTGGAATGATTTGTCTACATTTTGAAGTGCGCACCCAACAAATAATGCCTAAACTTCTGGAGCACATACACCATCACCAATCCTTCACTCTCCATGGTCAAATAATTCTTCTCTACCTTAAATAACTTCCTACTTGTGAATGCAATCAGATGGTCAATATCACCTACTCCTGGTTGGGTTAACACTGCTCCTGACACTATGTAAGATGCATCCAAATGTACATGGAGATCTTTCTTCCAATTGGGGAACACCAGAATAGGTGTTGTGACCATATTTTCCTTCAATACATCCAAGCTTTCTGGCAATCATCATCCCAGCAAAATTCCACATCCTTCATCAATAATTTTTCCATGAGCGCAATGATCTACACATATGCCTTGATGAATTTTCTATAGTATATGGTATGTCCCAATGTTGCGTGCAGCTATTTTACATTCCTTGGAGGCTCCAGATTGATAATCACTACAATTTTGGTAGGTGTTGAGTCCCAAACTTGCATCATTCCTACACCTTTTTATAGCTTCTTTCCATTCATCTGAACCTCCTAAGTCATCAGTATCATTTCATATTAGTTAAAAAAAGAGCATTTAAAGTGGTTTCTTGACTATGTGTTTGTGTTGCTATTTGAACTAGATTTTTGTTTACGAGATGCGGAATCTTGTCACTTTCCGTAGCCAGCTCAACTTTCCGCAGCTATTTTGTCAAAGTCTATATTGCAGGTGTCTTCAGGCAAATTGAGCCACATGGGCAAGTTGAAAACAACGTGGACATGGACCGAGTCCTATTGGCTCAGTCGAATTCATCAAAAGAGGCCATAGTCAAAGGTAGTCAAGCAGTGGTCAACCTAAGAGTCCTACGGTGGCAGAACTCTGTCTTTCACCACGTGAAGACTTGCGTGGTCGTTCCTCAATCTCAAGATACATATCAACACCTGTGGACTGCTCCATAAGCCGAATCCAACAGCCACCCTCCAAATATTTAATCTTCACGGCAGCCATAATGTTAGATTCTTGGACGTGGTTGTTCATGTGTCTTTTATCAGTGCAGATTGTAGCAAATTAGCTATGTCATCCTCTGTTATAAATAATGCGTTCTCATACACATATTAGCTAGATTTGTAATGTAATTTTGACTGTTAACGAGCCCACTGTGCCGTGACTTTATTTCTGTGTTATGACTGTATTTTGAATACATGAGAAGACTCTATTTATAAGCTCAATTCGTGGTTAATAGCTGTTGCTCGAGGACTGTGCAGAGGGCCCCTACACATGCCAAGGTTTTGTTTATTGCTGTATAGTTTCATGCTTTATTTCCTTATGTTCATTATGCCATAGTTATTCATGTGTATATATTATATTTCTTATGGTATTAACATTTTATTTCTGTCCATAATTTTCCATGCTTTATACTGTTGTTAACTGATCAGTGTCTTTGTTCCAGATTACAGTAGGCAGCCCGGGCACTTGCACATAGTTTTATGATGACTAATTATATGGAATCTGTCATGTCCTTCTGTTGATTTATTTTCTTAGTTTTTAATCTCAGCACTGTTTTATTTATTTCAGTTTTGTACATTTGCTTTATTAGTTAGATTGGATATTAAATTACTCATGTCATTATCAGTTACCTCCTGAGGGATTGAAGTATGAGTGTGTAGTTTGATATTAGTTTATTTTTCTGCAAGTTAGTTATTGAATTACTCATGTCATTTTCAGTTATCTCCGAAAGCCATAGCGAGACTAATGGTGAGGGATTGAAGTATGAGTGTGTAGTTGGATATTAGTTTATTCTCCTGCAAATTAGATATCAGATTGCTCAAGTTGTTTATTATTACCTCCGAAAGCCATAGCGAGACTAATGGCGAGGGGTCAGAGTATGAATTGATGTAATTTGATTTTTAGCTTTATTTGCTTGCAATTTTTGAATTTCTTTGAGTACATTTTATTTTGTACTTAGATAGCAGCAAGGGTAATGGGTTTCATGATCAATAGTCTACTGCTTGTTTGACTAGTATAGTGGCACATTTTCATTTTCTTTTAGGAATTATTTTTTCATTGCATGTTTTAAACTCCTTTTGAAGTTTGAAGTTTGGGAAATCATTGTAAAGGACATCATTGCCTTGAACATTTATATCCATACTTGTCTTTTAGAATTTCCATCTCACGTTAGGAAGTAAACCAAGATAAAAACCCCCAAAACAAATAAAAAACTAAAAACGACAAAAAGTAAGAGTTTGTTTATCTTGCACATATAGTGCGCCACACTTTGTCAACTTACGAATCTCGGGTTGACAATTAAATGCAGCAATTTAGGACACACTAAATAGATCAAACAGTAGGGTCCACCATCAACCCCTGCTTACAAACAACATGGCCCAAGAGTATCCCATAAGGTACCTAGAATATGGAGTTCTTTAGGTTAAGGGATATATTATACTTCTGACAAGTGTCCATCATTAGAAAAAGGCTAGCAACATGCCTCTTCACTAACCCAAACACTATCCATTCATTAAAATTAACCTTCAAAAACTTATGAATAAATTCCTTAAAAGCTGCGACTACCACCCTAAAAAAGATCGCATGGGAATTCTTAAGTCCAAAGGGCATAATTGTATACTAAAAACATCCTTGTTATGTGGCAAAGGTAGTCTTACTTTGATCTTCTGGCGCAATCTTGATTTGGTGATACCCTGAGAATCCATCTGTAAATGAGTAGGCTTCTTGACCACCAACGTTCTCCATTACTTCATCAGTGAACAGCATAGGGAATGGATCATGTACACAAGCATCATTCAATTTCCATAGATATACGCAGATCCATATTTCACCTTTCATCTTCTTCTCCTGAACCACCACAGGACACCCAGTTTGATTCCTTTATAGGTTCAATAGTTCCTGTTGCAAGCACCTTATCTAATTCTTTGTCCACTTTTTCTTTTTACTCAGGATTCAGTCGGTATCGACGTTGCTTTACCGGCTTCACATCGGGCTCCAGATTGATCTTAATAACACCCATATCACCTATTATCCCCTTAAAATCAGAAAACTTTGTTGGAAACAAGTCCAAATATTCTAGTAAAAGCTTTGCGACTTTGTCAACTGTGTCCTCATCCCAGTAGTCGCCTATATTTGTGAACTTCACTATGTTTTCGACCCAATGTTGACTTGCTTAATTTTCAATGGTTTTGATATGTCAGGAAATTTTCTTTCTGGGATCTTCCTCACCTTCTTCAGCAGTAACATTGTAGCATTCCAGAGCATGGTGCAGCTGTGTACTCCATTCTGGTTGTGACAGGTTCTTCCAGCATCCAGAATATTGCAGCCTTAACTTCTTGTAATGCTTCATAAATAAATTAAAATCCATCCTAAAACTGAAAGTTAACATAAAACTTTCCTTCAAAAAATCCCACTCTTCAGTTCCATGTCTCAGCTCTGTTTCTAGATACCAGTTCATCAGGATAGTATCCAAAGTGTGACAGAATATGTGAACCCATTCAGGCTATGGTTACTCTCCCCATGCTCTCATCCAATGAGCTAGATTCTCACGTGAATCATCCTTCCCTGTATATTTTTCATTCATGTGAGTATTGGCATATCCAAATCATAGCTTCATCATCCTACAATATTCCTTCTAGCCTGCAAAGTTGTTCTTATTTCTACCCCACCATCTAGCAGGCATAGCTCTCAACATGATGTCTAGTGCATGGAACCGATCTTCCTCTAGTACATCCCTTTCAAATATATCCAGAAATAAGTTTACATCATCTAATCCATCATAATACGGTAAATTTCATACCTCAGTAGATATACAACAGAGTGACATAGTAAGTTTGTTGCATCACAGTGTTGATACTTCATGCAATCGATTATGCCAATGCTCGAGCTCCTCACCCGAATCTGAGTTGTAGGAGTTTTCCTTCTCCCAAGTAATCCGCCCATCTGCCACAAGGTTGATCCAATCCTCATCCCACGTAGTAAGATTATAGATTTGTTCAATATCAACCTCCTCATAGTAATCTCAGACTGGTTCAGTATACCATGCACCCTTAGTTGGATCCAAAGGAACAATCACTCTCAGTTCCTTCTTCTCAAATGTTATGTTGTGCTTCTTCAAGTTGACGACCGCATTCATATCAAATTCCTGATTAATTCCAAGCAGTGTTGGGTAGGGATTACGGTCATCCACTATTTTGATTGCTTCAAAATCAGCTATGGCACATGCCCCTCTAGTATCTACAGTTACTCCATGTAACTGCCCCATTGGAATAATCTTCTACTGGTTCGCCATTTACAACTGAATTGGGGACCATTGTAGCGTTGGCTTTCCCATGTCTTTCTAGGTAAGGAATTTGCATCAAATCCCAAATCTAGGATCACCTGGTCCATTTCGAATTCTCCAATCTGTGCAGTCAATCTCATTTATTGACCAATTCTTTTCTTACCCTTATACACTTTGTGCACCACACATTTCTCAGGCTATGGCTTACCTTTGTCAGCGCATTTGTCTATCAGTTCTTGCAATCCTTCTAGTGCTTTTTGGTCCCTTAGGAGCTTCATGAAAGTCTATAAGAAAGATGTTAATAATGAAGGATTTGTTTCTTGCAAAACAGTGACTTCTTTAGGCTTCTTTGTTCGTGTACCCTGAGTTTTTTATGAGGACGATCCTAAATCCATAAAGCTCTTTTTCACCTCCATATACTTTCTTCTGGTTATTTCCCTTTATCCTCCCTGGTAGCTATACTGCTTCAAGTAACAATATTAACACTGGGCCCATCTTCGTACGATTCCAATCTCATCATATGGATGTTCTAGGTAGGTTGTTCGTTCTTCTTATCTTGCTTTTTTGTGATGATCATGAGAAAATCTTCCATAACATGGCCAACTGTCAACAATATTGACAAGAGGGGTGTGCCAAGTTCTAACAATCTCACGTAAAGTGGCATGGTTCTCCAAAATTGTAACAAATGATCTCTCCATGAACTCTTCCATCTCCTCCTCCTCCTCTTCTTCCTCGTCCCTGGAACCCTCAGTGTGTCACACGTGCTCCTTGATCTTGCTGAGGACCTGTCTCAGCGTGTACTGTATATTTCGGAGTTCTATCCATCATTAACTTGTAGCCTTGGAAATTGTGCTCATCATGGCCTACAGACTTACAAAAATTGCGAAACAGTTGTTTAGGAGTCTAGAAAAACTTTTGTAACAAGTGGAAATTATCAGTCATGTGTTTTCCTGTGATCTGGTAGATAGCGCACCATGGAACTACATTGGTGCTCATCCCAGCGGTATTTTCTGGCTTCAGGGGGATAAGACCTCCCCCAATTAGATAGTTTTGATACATCGAGCAATGATCCTTGTTGTGACCACGGCCTTTGCACTTTAAGCACCATACTTCCATTCGAGTCTCACTTTGGACCTCTTTCCCCTTTTTAAGATCCTACAACTCCATATGTAGGCTAGCCAACTGGGACTGAATCTACTGCACTCCCATATTTAGATCCAGAATAGACGTCACATCCAACTTCATCGAAATCTCTAGAGATTCTGCATGTGTTCCAAGCTTATGTTGTGACAATGGAAATCTTAAGTGAGGTAATAGTGAGGCAATATACCTATCCTTATGTTGCTCATCCGAGATATGCAGATTAGCCTGTTGCAACAAACATTTCAATATTTGATCAAAATCCCATGCAAATTAATTTACCCTTTGCTTGATTTCTTTAACCACTTGTTGGCCTTCTCATCAGTAAGATACAATACATACCTCAATAGCTCCAAAAACTTGGTCATGTACTCTTCATCTATCATTAATCCCATCTTTAGCTCATAGAATTCTTTAGCCTTACTGTCATAGTATCTTTCTGACAAGTATTTCTTCCTGAAAAGCCTCTTAAGTTCCCGCCAACTCAAGTCATCTATCCTAATGTCTCTAACCCTCTTAACATCATCCCTCCAAATGTCTGCTTTACCTTTCAAGTTGAAGATATTTATTCTAACCTTCATGTTATCTGTGTACTCATGTAACTCGAATAATTTGTTCATCTCGAGCATCCAAGCCTCTCCCTCTTCTGGCTTCTTCACATCTCAATCAAAAATAGGTGGTTTTTCTTTCTTGAATTCATCCATCAAGTATCCCCTATCATTCCTCCTATAAGGATGATAGTGATGATGATCATGTTGTTTATCAGAACCAGAACTAGAATAATAACTGTAATCATTGCCCCTCCTATCTGGAGTGTCCAACAACCTTCCATCTCTCATTGTATCAGATAGATACGACTTGTGTCTATCAGGAGACCTACTGCCATATGCCCCATTATTCCTATCCTCCTATCCATGGCTTATCTAAAGCGACCCTTGTTGCTACAATTCCGACAAACTCTGAAGAAGTATAACATTAACCTCTACTTGTTTCTCTTGTGTCTGTATGATCTGGTCATTATCTGCCTTACAACCCCTTGTATCTTCCTTCAAGTTTCTCAATGTAACTGCCAAATTAGAAGGATTCCCAACACCATATTGCTCTTCGGATTCATAGGGAGAGTCTTTTTAGTCAACCATCTTACTAGCCATTTGATATTTCTTCCTACAATGCATAATATGTCATATAAACCAAATCATAATAAACTGACGTACCTTATTATAGCTCAGGGAGGATAACTTGTCTGCAATATCACCAAATTTGTTTGATACATGTAAAATATAACTATAACAGCATATAGAAATACACAAATAAATGAATCAACACATAAACATTCCTCTAGTTAGAGTCCAGTCATCAATGCAAGGCCATATCAACAATGCATGTTATGACCTCATGTATGACAACAACCATTACTCCATTGTACACATTACCACATGCAACCAACAACATGCATAAGCAATGCCCAATCAACCACACAATTGCATAAACGCATGTAATCTAACATAAGCGATCAATTCTTGTAATCAACCTACAAGACTGATACATGTAATCAACATATTCAAGAATGTAACCTAACATACAAAGATGTAAGTATGTGACATAAAATCAACATGTAAGAGACATATAATACATATGAAACCAGTCACATACTCATGACAAATACATTTCATTAAATCAATATCAAATACTCCATAACAACCATACTACATGTTGGGATGGGGTCCCCCAGGTCAATTTTGGGGTTAAAACCCCAAGTTTTGATGTAATTTTTGTGAAAAGATGTAAAGTCTCCATGATTTGTGTATGCGGAGCATGTAGGTAAAAGGGGTTTTAGCCCCTTGTCTATGAAAAGTTTAGTCGGATTTGAGATCGACCCATGGTCTGCAGACCATGGGATTGTATAAGTAGGTGCGTCTTAGAGAGTCTAAGGCATAATCAGATGATGATGGATGTAATGGGTCAATAGAAGATAGTGCAGAGAAGTAAGTCATAGAGGAGGGAAAGGCTCTGTAGGTGAGTGCATAGAGGACTAGAGTAGAGTCTACAGTAGAGTGCATGGACCCCTGCAGCTGAGTGCGCAGGGTAGTTTTGAGTCTATAACCCCATATTGAAGATCAATAAAGAAGATTGTTAAATAAATTCATGTGTTTATCTATTTACTTCTGTTATTTATGTTTGTGATATATGTTGTGATGGATTAATGTATTTATGAAATATTGATCTATTGATGCACAACTCTATTCGATAAGTCTTATTAACTGTACGCAATGCATGTTAAAAACTTTCATGAAGATTATAATACTTCCTATTATGCTTATTAAATACTTAAGTAGATATGTGTGAACTCGGATCAAGGGTTATTTTATGGTGCACGTAAGTAGTTGATTCATCTATTAAGGGTCCGCAAAGACCTATCGTAGACCTTCACGGAGGTTTAGAGACTGTTTGAAGGAAGTTACAATACTGAGCCCTAGGGGCTTATAGATCTGTGTGAAGGCAGATCTCGGACAATAAAAGACATCACACTGATCTCTGGATGCTTAAACTTGGTTCCTACATGCCCCCATATTGCTTTGGGTGAGACTTCAACCTACGCTATGTGGGTTGATGCCAAAAGGGCTAGTAGTGTAGGGTTTTGTTTGGCGTAATTAACTCTGAACCTAGGTCAAGACCCACTAAGCCAACAAATGGTTTAGTTGTTGGGACCAAGATCAGCTTAAGGAGATGTGTGATGTTGCAAAACTAGAATCCGACCAAGAAGGAAACTGAGAAGTGGTTGGATAGAAAAATTCATGAATTCACGACGCAAGAAAGAAAAAATAGGCGCCTGTCAAAAGAGCGGTGGTTGGAGATATATTTGTATACGCAAATACACAAAATATTCTTTTTCACCTTCCCAATCAAACTATACGAGTGGCTAGCTAAGTTGGAAAAAAACCAAGGAAGGTGGAAGCTTGACAGTCCGATAGTGTGGACTTCAGAGCTAGTGTGAAGGGTGGAAGCCTCTGAAGAAGATCGTGCGCATTGTTGACCACTAACTCAATCAAATTATAGGAGGATTTGTTACAGATTTCGTAGTTGATGCCTCTGTCAACTACAATGAAGTAGAGAGATGCTTCTTCAAGGGACCACGAGGTAAGTATTTGAGATCTCTGAGTACTTGGATTAATATTATCTTGTGTGAAAAATGGGTTATGCCATTACCTTGATGTTCGAAGCTACGTGAAGTGGAAAACTCTTTAGAGATCGAGAGAAAAACAAGTCCTAAATATAGCCCGTTGATTGATCCTCCTTCGAGCGACGAAAAGGGGACGGTACAAGCTTCAATGTGGAGTGTTGTCCTACTGATAAGATAGAGTTTTCCATTGATACATCATCCATCCACTCCAGTTCCACCTCCACCCCCACAACATACACCTTCACCCACACCTTTGCCACCACCACCACCGTTCAACATGTCGAACACAATGAAGCTGCCAATTTTCAAGGGTATAGGGAGCGAAGATACATATCAATTTTGATTTGTTGCAAATGTTGTTGGACTATGTAGTAGATCACTGATGACAATATAAATAAGGCATAGTTAGTTACTGCTTAGTAGGATCGCGCACTGACATGGTATATTAAGTATTGTTCTGATCATCCTGTTGTAATGCTGGCAGAAACTAAGGCTGCTTTAAATCAAGAGTTTAGTAAGCCTAAGTCTAACTCACAGCCAGTGGTTGGATTTAAGGAAATCACAATGAGGGTTGATGAAATGCCTTGGGAGTTAGATCAAAGGTTGAAGTGTGTGATCCGCGAAGCTAATATGCAGCTCATAGATGGTCATCACCGCGAGTGGTTCATAGCTTTGCTTCTGCCCCACCTGAGGATTTCCTTGTCACAACAAAATATAGGAACTTAGGCAGAAGCCCTGGAAATGATGATGAGATTGCATGCGACACCTATTCAAGACGTGACTTTGGGAGTCCAATAGATTCACTCGCAGTTGCAGAACCTCTGCTTGGAATTGTAGAGCTTGAAAAAAGAGAAGGAGGCTAGACCAGAGGTGCACGAGGAAGTTTGGTTCCTGAAATGTAAAAGTCAGGGGCATGACAAAGACCACTATCCCATATTTGTGAACTATATCATAGGAGGGGAACCAATTCCCCTAAGACTAGAGGCTCCCGCAGGACTGAGCATGGGGGCTGTGCTATGGTACACTATTTGTCAAGTGGCTAGAAAACACACAACGGATGATTTCCATTTGCTTCTAAAATTCGTTCAGATGGTCCAGTAGTTGTTCTATGATTTCTGCAAATCAGTGGGCCATGATGAGTGCCACTATTGCAGTTATGAATTAATGATGGAGAGAACACCTACGTACCGGATGTAAGCGGAAACTCGGCCTCTAGATTAGGTCCCAAGTGGAGCACATAGAGGATATCAGGGATGAAGATGAGGTCGAGGAGGAGGAGGACCTGGTAGGGATTGTAGACATGTCATTTTCTATAACCGTGGGACACCAGGGCACCACACACGGGAGTGTCAGAACCAGACACGCTCATCATGTCAATACTGTAGCCAGTTTGACCACACTATAGAAGAATGCCCTGCGTTGATAGCTAAGATGCAGGGGAAAAAGGCGCAGCCTCAATAACCTACATAGAACTTACAAATGATGGGAGTTGTGCCACACGAGGAAGATCCAAATGTGAATATCATGCTGAGAAGCGAGATTACAACAGGGGATGATAAGGGAAAACAACTTGAAGAGAATGAATGGGTCTGTAAGGCCTTAGAAAAGGAAGATGGTTTTGATCTGAAGCAAATGAAGGAAATGTTTATGGAAGCCAAGAAAAGCTTCGTTGAGGCATCCACCTCAGGGAGCCAGAACAGAGTACCGGAAACTAGCGTGACTACAGAGGTCGATCCCTCTATGCTTACCATGTTCTTGGAGACCAGAATGAAACTATTGCACAATAGAAAAGTTGTAAAGGGCCTGTAGGGGTTAATAAACAAGTGTGTTGGTAAAGAAAATGCTCCTGATGGACACCACGTAGACAGAAAGATTGGCAAACATAAGGCAAGAGCAGGGCGCAAAATGAGGCTCACGGCACAGATAGGAGATTATGAGATGGACCAGGTTATTCTGGATCTCGGGTTTGACACGAACATTTTGCCTAAACAAACATGGGAAAGAATGGGGAGAATTGTGCTGCAATGGTCTCCGATCTAACTTAGAATGGAAAATCAACAGAAGATCATCCCTATGGGACGACTACATGGAGTAACATTGGATATAGAAGGTCTACGCACAGTGGCTGATTTTGAAGTAATAGAAATCATCGATGATAACAATCCATACCCTGCACTCCTTGAAATTGACTGGGTCATAAATATGAATGGAGTCATTAACTTGAAAAAGAGGACAATGTCATTCGAGAGGAAATCGCTTCGGGTTGTAGTACCATTGGACCCTGCAGAAGGACATTGCTACATTGAACTGGTCCGCGATTATGAAGAAAGTGAGGATTATTTAGACCAAATCTACAAAATAATAGCAAGAGATCAAGACTGGATTAATCCAATAGTTGATGGATGGATTGCATGGGACTGGGAAAGCTCCTGTACCTTGGATTCAAATGAAGAATTGGAGCATTGGAAGAATAGGTTGCATGAAGTATCTATGTTGCGCTGCAACATGATGATTAAATCATTGGACTGTGTGTCATAGGAGGTAATAAATTTACCCAATTATGATAGTTTAACTGACATAGATAATTTTTTGGATGTGTTTGAATGATAGGTCCATGAGGATCATCGCTTCCAAGCACTAGATTTGGTGCTACGCCCGTGCGATGGTGGGGTACGCACAAAGATAGCTTTGTTTAATGGCAAGATTACACGAGGATGATGAGGTTGTGATTTGGTCATCCTAAAACTTGACTGACTGAGAAATATGATGGGAGAAATGATTCACACGATCATTTTTCGAAGTGTACTAAAGCTTATGTAATGGAGCCACAGTCGAAGCGGGTGCACTTATTCTGTCATACTTTGGATACAATTCCTATGAATTGGTATATAGAAACGGAGCTCCGCCATGGCACCAGGGAGTGGGATATATTAAGGGAAGGATTCTTATTGACCTTTAGTTTTGAAGATGGGTTCGAAAGCATTGATGAAGCTCTATAAGACGTTAAGGCGACGATCTTCAGAATACCACAAGAATCGTTGGAATGGGTCCAACCAGATTGGATCACCCAACTGTGCCATGTGTTGGAATGTTATAATGTGACAGTTGAAGGGGAGGACAATCATCCAAGAAATATTAATATTCCAGAGGCGAAAGGGCATCGCGACGTTGAGGACCCACAAATAGAGAACTCGGACATCACCGTGCCATTGAAAACTAAGCAAGTAAACATTGGTACTGAAAAAGAGCCAAAATTTGTTAAGGTTGGGGATTATTGGTATGACGCTATTGTGGATAATGTTGATGAGCTTCTCCATGAATATCGGGATTTGTTCCCTACTAAGTTTTCAGACTTGAAGGGTATAATAGGAGACTTGGGTGTTATGAAAATCACTTTGACGGTGGACGCGAAGCCCATTAAGCAAAGATTGTATCGCTTGAATCCTAAGTATAAGGAAAAAGTTCGTTTGGAGTTGGATAAAACGTTGGAAGTAGACATCATAGAACCAGTGGAGGAGTCTGATTGGGGGAGCCCCATGGTGGTCCAGGAAAAGAAGCAAAAAGATGAAATAAGGGTTTGTGTAGATCCGAGGAAGTTCAATGATGCATGTGTCCATGACCCATTCCCAACATCATTTACAGATGAAGTATTGGATAACATTGGAGGGTAGGAGGCCTACTCATTCACTGATGGGTTTTTGGGTTACCATCAGATCAATATCGTGCCAAAGGATAGGAGAAAAACAACCTTCATGACGAAACGAGGTTGTTTCTAGTATATTCTAATGCCGTTTGGACTTAAGAATTCACCTATGATCTTCTCTCATGTAGTTATATCAGCGTTTAACGAGTTCATTGATAAGTTCTTGGAGGTGTATTTTGATGACTGAACGGTGTTCAGTTTAGTAAAGCTCCATGTAGCAAGTCTGCACTTGATGCTGGATACATGCTGCAGATACCAGATCACGATGAATCTGAAGAAGTTTCTATTCTGCATCTCCTTGGGGATCTTGCTGGCTCATGTGGTGTGCAAGCAAGGGATGATGGTGGACCTTGCTAAAATCATAGTGATAGTAAATTTGGAGGCCCCGAGGAGTGATAAGCAGCTGCGCACGACATTGGGACATACAGGATATTACAAGAAGTTCATCAAGGCTTATGCTCAGATTACCGCGCCCATGGAGAAATTGTTGAAGAAGGATGCTACATTTTGTTGAGATGAAGAATGTCAACGCAGTTTGGATGTATTGAAAGTGAAGATGGTCACCGCATTGATCTTGGTCTTGCCTGATTGGAAGAAGGAATTCCATGTACATGTTGATGCCTTGTGCATTGCATTGCGAGCAGTACTAACACATGCTAATGAAGGAGAGCTGGATCATCCTATAGAATTTGCAAGTAGGAAATTTTCAAAGGCCGAAAATCATTACTCAACAACAGAGCATGAAGGGTTGGCCATGGTATACGTGCTTCAAAAATTCAAGCATTATCTATTGGGTGGACATTTTAAAATGTACACAAATCATTCTGCTTTGAAATACCTAGTCAATAAGCATGTGTTGGGGGGGTATATCTGTAGATGGCTTCTGCTATTTCAGGAGTATGACTTTGAGGTGATTGTGAAGCCAGGACAGTTGAATGCAGGACCTAACCATCTATCATGGATCGAAATAGGAGAGGAGCCTATTAATTTCGAAAGATTTCCCGACACGCAGCTCTTCGTGGTGCGAGTAGCAGATAACTACTTTGTAGATATCATTAACTTTTTGACTACGGGGATGACACCGGAAGGATATACCAGTCAGCAAAAGAAGGAACTAGTAGTGTGCGCAGCGGATTTCTCAGTGATTGTAGGACATTTATATCAGATGGGTGCATACAATATATTGCAACAATATGTGCCAGATTTTGAACAGAATAGCATCCTCGTTGAAGGTCATGGAGGGGTTGTGGGACGAAATTATGCAGGAAAGGCGACAACATAAAAGATTTTATGCGTAGGATTATGGTGGCCTATGTTACATAAATATTCCAAAGCATATTGTAGGGCATGTGATGCATGTCAAAGGACTGGTAGACCATCGTAGAGGGACGAGCTGCCACTGAATCCTCAAGAATCGTTGCATCCATTTGAAAAATGGGCAATTGATTTTGTTGGGCCAATTCAGCCCTCAGGAAAGACGAGAGGTGCACTCTATATCATCACCGCAATGGAGCATCCAACCAGATGGGTAGAGGCACAACTGATTAAGGATTGCATAGGGGTTACAACAATGAAGTTTTTGTTTGAGTATGTGTTAACTAGATTTCACTGCCCGAAGGTATGGATGAGTGATCAAGGTACGCACTTCCTAAATGAAACGATCAGCGCATTGACTAAAGAGTTCCAGGTTTATCATCATAAGAGAAGATTATATCATCCTCAAGCTAATGGAACAGTTGAGGCCTTTAATAAGGTTTTGGAGAATGTGTTGATGAAGATTTGTAATGCACAACGAATGGCTAAGATGTGCGCGTACCTACAGTGTTGTGGGCATACATGACTACTTGTAAAACGTTGAATGGACAGACACCTTTTCAATTGGTATATGACATAGAAGTTGTGATGCCTATGGAATATATCATGCCTAGTCTACGCATAGCAGCTTTCACATGTATGGTAGATCACGAAGCCTTGGAAGAATGGCTCGTGCAACTCATGGAGCTCAAAGAAGATAGATTCTTGGTTGGATTCCATTAGCAAGTGTAGAAGGAACGTGAAAAAACATGGCACGATCAACACATCTATTAGTCCTTACAATCTCCTAGGTTGAAAAGGAAATCGATAAGGGTAACCTCAAACCACTTCAACTCAATAGCTAGCCCTACTGAGCATGAGAGGGATCTCTCTAAGTCTCTTATCAGTGATATGACTTTGAATAGAATGAATTTTAGACTAGATATAAGTATTTGTTTCTTTGTTTGTGAAAATTTGCTTTTTTTAAAGAATTTGCTGAACTTAGGGTTTGGAGCCACAAGTAGGTCTAGGTTGTGGGAATACAGGAGCAAACATAAGAAGGAGCTAGATGTCAAAATCCATGGTGTAATTTGAGTATTTGTTAGTGTAGCATAGAGGATATAGAGTGGTAGAAACTAATGAGCATAAATAAACATGATTTCATTATCTTATGAAGACAAACACATAACTATGAAAACCAGATAACAGAGCTTGAAAAACAAGAATTCTGAGTATTTTATCACAAGGAATTCATAGAAAGAAGAGATATAATGTAGATAAATATGTTTAAACCATGAGAAAGCAAAAAGAATGAAGCACAAGCACCATGAACTCACTGGGCTAGAGTTCGTTGAAAATAGCTACAATCGGTATCTGTATTAGCTGAAAGATGATTACAATGCAAGCCTCCTTCACAAAAAGTTCAACCCTCTTCTCTTGAGGAGAAATGAGACATACAGACTATCCTAGACCACTTGCCCACCTTCAGGAGTCGAATTCCTTGGTGGAGGAACTAACTCCAAGATTCTCTCAACCAACAAGTGAGAGTGAGAAGGTGCAACTCAAATACCTCATGAACAGTTTATTTAGGAGTTTTCTTCTTTTATGAGTCATAATAAACATCAAAAACAACCTATGATATACAATTATTCATGCCTACATCACCTAGCCTAGTAACTTGTGCCATTTCATAGAGAGTCTTGACTTTGACCAAGTGTTTGGTCGATTTAGTGTGTCCTAAATTGCTATATAAATTGTCAATCTGGGAGTCGTAAACTGCTGAAGTGAAGTGCAATATATATGCAAGATAACTGTTTTCTTACTTCTTTGTCGTTTTTTATTTTTGGTTTGTTTTTTTTGGGTTTATCTTCTTGTTGATTTCCTAATGTGAGATGGCAATTCTAAAAATCAAGTATGGATAAAAGTGTTCAAGGCAATGGTGACCTTTAAAATAATTTCCAAACTTCAAAGTTTTCAAAAGGTTTTCAAACTTGCAATGATGAAATCAACTACTAAGAGAAAATAAATATGTAGCTAAATTCTAATTAAACCAAACAGTGAACTAGTGACTATGAAACCCAGTATACTTGCTGTTGTATAAAAAGAAAACTGAACTCAAAGCAATTCAAAAACTGTAAGCAAAGTAAACTAAACCATATCACATCAACTCATATTCTAACCCCTCACCATTCGACTCGCTCTGGCTATAGGAGGTAATCATAAACAAATTGAGTAATCTGATATTCAAATTGCATAAAATAAAAATTAAGATCAAACTACACATTCATCCTTCAATCCCTCACCATTCAACTTGCTCTGGCTATAGGAGGTAACCGAAAATGAGATGAGTAATCTAATCACTAACTTGCAAAAGCAAATAAACTAATATCAAACTATACATTCACACTCAATCCCTCACCATTCGACTCGCTCTGGCTATAGGAGGTAACTGAAAATGACATGAATAGTGTAATATCTATCTTGCAGAAAAGTAAATGAACAAAGAAAAACTGAAAGAAATAAACAATGCTGGAATTAGAACTAAGAAAACAAATCAGCAGGAGGACAAGATAATTCCATCATGTCATTAGTCATCACAAAACTATGTGCACTTGCCTGGGCTATCTATTAGAGCCTGAAATAAAACACTGATCAGTTAACAGTCATTAGAAAGCATAAAAGAAACTATGGACATCAATCAACATGAATACCATGAGTAGTGTAATATATACAAGTAAACAACTATGGCATCAAGAATGTAAATGAAGAAAACATGAAACTATACAATAACTACAGAACCTTGGTGTACAGGGGCCCTCTGCAACCTCGGCCAATCAGAAATCAATAAGGAATTTGAACTTAAAAGCAGTGTCTTCTCATATATTGAAATACAGTCATAACATAAGGATCAAGTCACGGCACAGTGGCTCGTAAAACAGTCAAGATTACATACCAAAAATTAGTTTTTATGCATACGAGGATGCTTTATTTATAACAGGAAATAACATAACTAATTCCTAAGATCTGCGCTGGTAGACAAACATGTAAATGACCATGTCCGGAAATCTAGCAGTATGGTAGCCGTGAGAAATAAATCCAAGGAGGGTGGCTGTTAGATTTGGTTCACAGGGCAGTCCCCAGGTGTTAGCACACCTCCTGAGATTTAGGATCTTGCCACGCAATTCTCCTCGTGATGAAAAACAGAGTCCTGCCACCGCAAAACTCTTTGTGTTGACCACCGTTTGACTGGCCTTGACCATGGTCTTCTGTGAGTGATTCAGCTAAACCAAGGGGACACGTTCCATGTCCACATCATTTGCAGCTTGCCCATGTGGCTAGATTCTCCAGTAGACACCTGTAACATAGACTTCAACAAAAAGGCTGCGGAAAGTGACAAGATTCCACAGCTGACTGAGCAAAAATCTAAATCAAACAACAGTCACAAGACATAGTTAGGAAACCATTTATATGCTCTTTTTAAACTAATATGCAATGATTTGATAGCTTGGAGGTTTAGGTAACTGGAAAAAAAGGCTAAAAAGGTGTATAGGGAAGATGCAAGTTTGGGACTCAACATACCCCCACTGTGAAGGTGTTGCATGTCCTCATGCAACCAAAATTTTATTCATCTCCCCTTAGTCTATGTATTTAGAAGCCTCTGCTAGTACATCCAGTCCTCTTCTCTTCTTTCTTGGTGCTACCACCATCCTGGGTTTCCTTATCAAACATCTGAATTTGAGATTGATTAATTCCCTGCTCAACTTTCTGCACTTTTTCTTTAATTTGTTGTTTTTTTTTCTGCCACAGTCCCAAATGTAGCATAGTATTATCATGAACAATTTTTTCCACTTTTCTTTGCTCTTTTAATGCTTCATTTTGTTGTTTAATATGCTTGTTTAAAACCTCCAGTTCAAACACTTCTTGTTTCAAGTATTGAACTTGTGCATCTTGTGTTATGTGAGGCAGACTGGATGATGTGCTCGGGCCTGCAGCTGTCTTATCTAAGGATTCGAGGTAATCATATACCTCTTGTTGTCTTGGATCTATTTCTGGTGTTTTCCTTGGGCTGGCTTCAAAGTCTTGTTGAGGAGGAGGACTGTCTTCTAATTCTGGCTTAGAAGGGCTTACATCAACATCTAGAGGACTGGTTCCAATATTTGGCAGAGGATAAGGTGGACTACAGCCAGCTGGAGGTTTCTCGGGTGTTTCCCCACCTAAGTCGATGAAGTGGGGTCCTTTTACTTGTGTTTTCCTCCACTTTCCTCTGAGCCTGCTGCTTCTTCTTAAGTACTGTGGGCTAGTACTCTCTTCTTCCATGTTTTGTTTTCCTTTTTCTTTATTCTTAGTTGTGGCAGCTTGCTTTCGAAGATGCACTAGTCTCTCAGATAACACTTGATAGTCTTCCTCTATAGATGGCTCTAGTGATTGGTAAACATCTTGTATGTTCCTGTTTCCCTTAAATTTTCTTTGTTTTTTGTCCTTAGTTCTTTCCTCCTTCGCTTTTTGACCAACTTATTTAGCTTTGTCAATAGGGGAGTCTTGGATTATGGCACTTTTTCCTTTTCTTCTACTCCTTCTTCGTGCCTTTGGTGTACTTCTTTCAGGTGCCTCAGATGGCTCTTGAAAGTAGTTTCTTACTAGAAACCATTCCCAAGTATCTTTTTTTTCTTCAATTGATATTCAATTAGAATCCTCACGAGTCCATGATGATATAAATGAGGTTCTATGTCCCCTATGTTCTTTTGGACTATGGTGCTCATCTTTTTCAAACTCAAGAATAAGAAATAGGGCAGATTAGATTTTGGTTCTCTAAGAAGTTCATCAATAGCCTAGTATGATACATGTACATTGCCCCAAATCGGCCTTCACAAGTGATAAAATTTTGAATGATTAACAATAAGCTGGCCCATTCTTCTTTTAATGCATGAACAGGAATTCCTTTTGTGAATACAATAACGTCCATACCTAGGTTACGTAATATAATTCTCCATGCCTGCTCGTCCAAACTTTTGTTTTTAAACCAACACTCACCTTCCTGGGGCAAGTCTGTATCAGCTGCAATTGAAGCTTCAGTAACCGTGAACTTCAGGTCTCCAATCTCCACCACTTGGTCGTTGAAAGACCTTACAAAGGCTTTTGTTACTTCCTTATTGTGGCCCTTAAATTTTTGTATGAAGCGGAGCCATTTGGCCTTCTTCAGCAATTATTTTACTTGAGGGTATCCTTCTAAGAAATTATGCCCTTCCGGCTCTACCCTCAGTAACCGTCCCATCTTTTCCTCTGTTTGAAATTCAACTGAAATTCAACTGTGTGTGAGGGCTTAACAGAGGTAAGATGTCTAGGTTGCAAGGTTTATGGAAGAATAGTGGTTGAAAATGGAAGATGGATACGGGTAACGGGAGTGTTCAGGAACTGTAAGCAGAAACAGAGGATGAGGAGCCGAGATGAGTTCACAAAATGAAATGGAGACATATGCGAACAAGGTGTGGCTTTAACAAAATGGTAGGGTAATGAAGTGGAGTCGGAATTTTTGAACTGAACGGCTATGTGAGAGACGTTACACGTTGATGAAATGGTTGCACAAAGTACGGTGGAGAGGAGCCGTAATTAAATAGGTCACATATCATGAGTACAAGTGGAGTGTGAAAGTGCAGTCATCTACGAGTTAAACCTGAAAAATAATCATGAGACCGTTTAGGGAATAAATGTATGGTTCATGGAGTAAGGTCGTGGAATGGTAATGGAGCTATTGTAGTAATCATTGCACATAGTGAGCTTTAAGGTTTAATAATTATGCAAAATTGTGCCTTTAGTTGCTATTTGAAAGAAATTTTTGCCCATACCTTGGAATCCTTGTCTTTTGTTGTCCATTAGCCCTTAATCAATTGCTCCTTATTGATGTCTGTAGATGCTCCATGTACATGTCTTCATAACATATGCTTAGTCATACCTGCATTTTCATGATTATTGCACTAACATCTTGACTGTAAATTTGAAAAACATAGTGGTGGCTACGAAAACTGCTTCTGGCTGCGGAAACTGATTCCAGCCGTGGAAACTGGCACATCAACCACTTAGCTGAATAGAGATATCTAGACAATAACTATATGAATGGAAATGGTCATGAAAAAGACTTTTATTGATGAAATGGAATGAAATGGATGAAATGGAGTGAGATGAAGTGAGTGGAGTGAAATGAAAATGAAATGGAGTGGGATGGAAATGAAGTGAAGTGGAAATGGGAAAGAAAGAGAGATTTTTTTTTTTGGAAAACATAGAGTGTCAGGTGTCCTTGATTTTCACTCTAAATTTTATATATAAGACTGCCAATTAATGATTGGTTTTCAGGCTTATACCAATTCTCTTTTTTTTTTTTTTTTTAATAGAAAAGAACCAAGGCTAGGCTGGTGGGGAAGAAGGATTCTTCTTGTTGTGGAGGTAAATCCCCTCTGCAGACAGAGGCGATCCCTACTAGCCCAAATGGGGTCTAGCAACAATCAAACAATGCTAACACGTAGGTTCCTAATTGAAAATCAAAGACTGATGATGAGGGCCTAACTGGATTCCAACGCTAGTACTTGTAGAAGAGTTGTCGCTCCCGTTCTTTTTCTCCGGCTGGTCACAATCCCCACGATCCTCGTGAACGAACACCTGCACATGCAAGGAACGACACAAATACAAGCATAAATCCGTAGATACAACTATATATCAGTCAGAAAGGATATAACTCAATCATCATTACAAAAGACAATAAGAGTGGAACCATAATG
>APFE031697664.1:40766-99049 GCA_000404065.3 Pinus taeda
TAATGATAGTCATCTATTATTGATAAACAAAGAAGAATACAACCATAGTTCTGACGTCAAATCCTCCTTTGGTTGGGTGATCAGCAGCACATGCCTTGCAAATCTTGTTGGGAATGGGGAACAAATCTCTCTCTCCTTGGTTACTTGGACAAGAATCTCCTTACTTTAGATTTAGCCTTATGGGAATGAAGAAGGCTTCTTGTAGCATGAGCTTAGAAATTCTCAGACTTTGGGACTTAGAATTTGGAACTAGCTTGTCAAAGGCAAAATGACAAGCTTTTATAGATAGAGTAGAAGGAGTTAGGATTTTCCACAATATTCATGGGGTTGGCTTTATCACTAAGAAGCTTCCATGAGAGGTGGAGAACCACTTCCCTCCTATGGAGATTTGAAGCCAAACTGACCCAACTCAATATAGATTCAGTTCATGAGTGGGTTAGGAAGAACCTTCGTAAGTTTTTTTGTTAAAAACTTTACCCAACTCGGCTGGTGTGAGTGCAACTCTGAGACAGAGCACCAGCTGGTGCGCCCTCTTTGGAGGATTTCCCCCATTGGCACGAGTGATACACAGTGAAACTGCGCCAATGGAAAAAGGGATATTTTTATGGGTATTTTGCAGAAGGTGTCTTTAGGGCATATGAAGTTCATGTCTAGGGGAATACAATGCAAGTGTTTCTAGGTCATGTCACTTCTCACAGTTCCCGGAACGAGTCCTCCAAGGTGCGGGAGAAGGGGTAACAGGGACAGTGACAAATTTTTGTGTAACAGATGCCCCCTAAAGCATGAGGCCCGAGAGAGAGAGAGGGGTGAAATGCTTTACAAGAACATGGCCAACTAAAAACATTGTCGCCGGAGAACCTGCATGAAGAAGTACAACTGATATCTCAAGTACATGATGTATGTGGTATGGGTGCAGCCATCCATAATAGAGTACATAAAAATATGGATCCAAAGTATGGGCGCAGCCATCTAGTAAGGATTGATAAACAGACTCAGGCATGGTCGCAGCCATCCAGTGAATGAGTCATGTAATGATCATAATAATCCATGAAATCGCAACCTAGATCCAACAGACAAAATCTAGGGTCTTGCGCTCCATCTCGACCCGAACAAAGTACAAGTTCAAGCATGCGAATATGGGAGTCAAAGTCGAACATGCAAGAACATCATCTGATTACCAGTCAATGATGAAAACTATTAACAGACGCGAGAGGTACCACCAATAATGACAATGATCCTCAAGGTACTATAGGTACAATCTACGGCGTGTGAATCAGTGAGCCGATGTCGAACACCCATAGAATCATTCAATCGGAGGCCAATGATGAAAACCTCACGTCGAACACGAAGAACCTGCCATTGAGGCATGTAGGCTCCAAGGCACCTGAAGGGAATCTCTAGGTCAACTTCCTGGAAAATGAGCTGAAGTCGATAGGGAGTGACCTTAATCGAAGGTGGGCCATAGTGTTTCCCACATCATCGATGCGAGACATAAGAGGATAATATGTTTTGTGAATCAGGATTATGTGAGTTATCAGAGGGAGGTTGATTATTTTGCAGAGGTCAACTTCTCTTGAACATATCGGTGGCACGACAGTGAACTTGGCAGTATTTGACATCAAATGATCAGAGGTCATGGTGACAAGGAAACGAGCAGATGAGAGGTCAAACAGGATCACCCAAACCCATGAAAGCAAGTGAAAAATGAGATGAGATGTCCCCACCCAGACACGAATGCAGACAAGTGCCATGTTCAAGAGCGACATACTGCCGACACGACAATGATTCTGGTTCCATTTTCCCCACCATTTCTGGCGAGTACCCTGGTTATTTTTAATGACAAGCTTGATGGGGATAGCATATGCTTGTGAAGTGTCATTGCGACGGAATCCAATGTCAACAAGTTTTAACGAGCCTGACAAAGGAAGAACTCGGCGTCTTTTCATGTTTAGAGAGTTTGAAAAGACAGCAAAAAATAAACTCCAGGGGTGTTCTTTTTCATAAAGTTGTGTCTCTTGAGCCCGAAAAAGTATAAAAAAATTATCGAAAGAACCGCCTAACCATTGCGATCGAGGAGTACTTTTCATGATTAGTGATCTCGACCTGAAAAAGTGAAAAAGTGATCGAAACCACGTCGTTTCGTAACCATTAACAAGCCTGAAACAACAAGGGCCCGACAATCTTTTTGCCTTTACACGGTCGGAAAAGAGTTTAAAGATGACCGCCTCTCATTTATGTTTAGCGAGTCGAGAGGAATAACTCAGCATTCTTTTCATATTTAGACAGTCAGAAAAGAGCTGAAAGCAGAAATCCATTTTTATTCTCTTTAACGAGTCAAAAAGGGAAAAAATACTCGGTAATATTTTCATATTTTATGAGTTAGAAAAGAGCTTAAAGGTGACTCATCCTAGAGGAATGTGTGGTATAAAGGGTAGCAACTAGTTCCGGCAATGGTGGAACTGCTCAAAACATGTAATGGTCAAGAGGCTGGCTAATAAAACCGCTCATCATTGCGGTTCCTCAGGAAAGGAAAAACAACCAAGCATATGATCGGCCAAAGAGAGGGTGGCAATGGAATGAAACAACCAAGGCTGATCTAGCATAATTGAGCGGATAAAAATGGCAATCAAGAGATGTACATCGGGTATGGGTTCATTTTTACACAAGCTTGAACCATGGAGAACTCTGCTTGGATTCGATTTCATGTTTACACAAGCTTGAAACGAAAAACTATGCTTGTTATAATTTCGCATGCCCCCAGCATAATGACACAAAACGAGGTACATGCCCCCCAAGCTTCATTGCATTCAACAAAGGGATGGAATGAAGTTCACTTTTCGAGATCTTGAAAGACTCGACTTGTATTTTACGAGATCTTAATCAAAAGACTCGATTTGGAAAAGGGAGTTGTTTCATTTTTTAATGAGGTTGACACAGTAAAAGAACTATCCTCATAACCCTTGTTTCATTGTTTAACGAGCTTGACACAAGATTAGGAACTATGCTCGACCAGACCCAGTTTCATTTTTTAAGGAGTTTGACATAGGAAAGCGAACTATGCTCCGACCAGACCTAGTTTCATTTTTTAAGGATCTTGACATAGGAAAGCGAACTATGCTCTGAACGAACTTCATGAGAATGAATAGGAAGTCGTAGCTTCCAAGAGTGCCACTCCTGGTGGAAGGATCACATCTTGGAAGTCAGGACCCAATGCCCCCAGGACACTATGCATGATGGCGGCATCACTAGATACAGGCACAGGATAAGTAGCCACGTAGTTGACCTGCGGTGGGGCAGATACAACTGGTGGATAAAAACCAAAAGGGGATGACAACTGCGCAGGAGGCACCAGGGGACTAAAGAATGATAATTGATCGATAGTCATGATCCTTCCGTCGTGTGGAAAGCAAACCACATGGAAAAGTGAAGAGACAAGGTCCCCCATGGCATAAACATAGTCATGACCAAGGAGAAGATTGAAATCTAAAGCACCTTGGGTAACCAGTACGTCGATACAGACGGTTTTGCCTCCCAAAGTAATAGGGAACTTCGGAAGGATACCTAACGGTTGATTGGTTCCTCCGTCAAACGCCATCAGATTCTGCACGACCGACACAAGATATGGGGAGCCCAAAGCTTGCCAAGTAGTGGAAGGCATAAGACTGACAGATGCACCCTCATCCAAGACAGTGCCAGGTACTTCCTTATCATAGGCATGTACTGTAATCTGGAAAGGCATATGGGATGGAAGGCAGAAAGCAGTCAGGTGACTCCAGTCGAAGGAAACGATTGAACTACTTGATGGGGGAATCATATGATTGCCCCCCTGCTCCGAAGAAGGACTCTCGGGATCAGCTGGGATGGGAGAGTCGTTTTCGGACTTAGGAGAATCTGACGAGACAAGAAGAACATGAGCATGACGCTCCTCCGAAACAGAGTGATCGACAGGTGGTGAACCCGAGTCGACACTCTTTCCTACAAATGGTTGGTCTCGAATAGGCTTAGCACAGCCAGGTTCGAGAAGAGGAGAATGGACAAGAGAAGGATCTAAATCAATCTCTTTATCAACAGGGAGAGGATCTGAAGAGAGCCTCTGATAACCAATGGGCAGTTGGGGTGAAGAAGCTATAAGACTTTCCAAAACAACGGAAGCTTTATCCATTAGCGGACAAAGGTGAAGGAGATGGTTGCCTTGACATAGCCTACAGGGGAATCGAATCTTCCCTTTCTTCGCACCTTTGTCAGTTGGTAGGGTAGCATCGCCATGAGCTTTAAAGGATGATGAGGGACAAGCCGGATCAAGAGACCACACTTCTAAGATCCTAGGAATTCTAGGAAAATCGCGAAGAAGATGGTCACCCTTGCACAATTTACAAGGAAACTTAACCTTCCGCGAAGGAGCAGAAGGAGTTCTGACCTGAGATGTACTTGGGGCAGTAGCTGCACTTTTAGCCTCTCGCTTATGAGACTTCTTCTTCTTCGTCGTCTTCTTCTTCTTCTTAGCCACCTGGTTACTTGAACCTAGACTTTCACCAGGCGAAGTAGAAGATGAGGACGTAGAAATGGGCGAAGAAGGGGAGAGGTCCACCTTGGAATCAACATGATGTTGTTCGGGTGGAGGAACGGATTGACCAGTAATTGAGACACTAAGGACCACGGAGGTTGAGAACAACAAAACAAGCAACCCAACCGTTAACCTAGGAAGGGACAACGTTGCCATGTAAGGAGCATCAACATTCCCAAAAGGAGGAAAATGACCAGGATTCCCTTCAGAGGAGATTCCTGGGTTGGTGAACTCTGGAAAAGTTGCCATCAAAACTGAAAATACAACACGGGGCTAAAAAATAGCCAAGACACACAATCAAATGGCCAACAAACAGAATCTAAAAGGGCATGTGAGTGCGGGTAATTTAATTGTAGACACAAGGACATAACTTGACCTTTTCATCTTTAGAGAGTCGAGAAAAGGACAAAAAGATGACTCTAGTCACCTTCGAATGTTTAATGAGCCCGAAGTGACAAGTGCTCAAATGAGCCTTTTCTTTTAGGGAGTACGAAAAGGAGAAAAAGTGACTACTCTGGAGAACTAGGTAAAGGTTTACCAGACAATCCGTAAAACTATATATACACCTTGGCAATCGTATGAAAACCAAGGACTTTCCGTACGGCAGTCAATCTTCCCGAATGCTGTACTCAGTGTGTTACAGGTCGTAAGGTGGCAGACACGGCTTCCTGTGGATAAAGGATGATAACCTAGTGGGGTCTCCCCATATACTTGACGGTACATGGGAGCACAATCTCGTACTAGACCACTATTGAGTCACAGAAGGAGGAATCACCCAACCTTGAGTGGAAACAAAAGTGACTAGGTTTAATGACGCCGAAGCACGTCTCTAGCCTAGACCTCTAAACAGTGTGCGTTATGTTCTAATGCGTTGTTAGATTCATTCATTTCATTTAAAGTTGATCTTGGATTATGTTTCAATTTTCAGGCCTTACCGTATGTAATGTCTCAAAATTTCCTAAATGCAAACTATATGCCACAATATATCATTTCATTCGATGAATGCTAACTAAAGTAAGGAGAGAGTTTCCATTCACTTCCAACAATGCAAAAAACTGATCACTAAGAGAAAATATAACAAATTCTCTAATGCACTAATTTCATCAAGAAAAACTAATGCAAATCAATTCCAAAACAGTTTTTATTTTTATTTTTGTGTGTTTAAAACAAGCATAAAAATATGTAAATTCAAATCAAAGAAAATTGATCTAAATCTACGATTGATTTTTCAGAATGTAAACCATGCAATTGTAATCTATGAACAATTCACTTTAAAAGTATGCAAATGTAATCTATGCACATTTTTCATTCATATCCTAAAAATGAGAATTCTAATTATGCAAGTGTGATCTATGCAAGAGAATTCTCAAACACAAGATGATTCTAATGTAATATAAGAACCAATCAAGTGCAAATCAAGAAAATTGGGTGAGAGTTCCAAAGATCAAAAAATAAAAGCACTCAAAAACAAAATCAAAAAGATGCAAAATTGTGAAAAGATTGAGACAAACCTCCAAGTAATGACCAAAGGAAATCAAACTAAGAATTTCTCAAAAAAGAGACTCAAAACTAGTCAAACAAGATTCCAACACACTCAAGCAGTCGAAAAAAAGGTACCCAAAACAAAAACCAAGCTCAGGAGGCTCAAAACCAAGCAAACATCAAAAGTTCTCAAGCCTGGCGTGACTGTCAGGTCACAACTAGCGCCTTTTGAGGATTAGCGCGGGTTGTCAATGAGTAACTAGTGCCAACTGGCGCGAATGTAACGCTATAAAAGAGCGCCAGTCAAGTTTGCTATGGAAAAATAAAAAACAAACAAGCCAAAGCTAGGCCAACAGTATCCACGTACACCAAGGGGCAAGAAGCAACACAAGGATTCAACCCAGAAGGCTAACCAAGAAGGAGAAACCAAGAAACAAGGCAAGTTCCAAGCCATTCAGTTCGTAAACCAAACCGGAGATGGACTGAAGTGGCGTTGATCTACTTTGCTAATGCAGAGTAATAGCGCTTCGAAGGCTATTTGGCCATACTTCAGGCTCCGTCTAAAGTTTACAAATCAAACAACAAGACAAAAATCCAACTCCACAGCGGAGTCGCCAAATTGTTGTGGAGGTAAATCCCCTCTGCGGACAGAGGCGATCCCTACTAGCCCAAATGGGGTCTAGCAATAATCAAAAAACGGTAACACGTAGGTTCCTAATTGTAAATCAAAGACCGATGATGAGGGCCTACCTGGATTCCAACGCTAGTACTTGTAGAAGAGTCGTCGCTCCTATTCTTTTGCTCCGGCTGGTCACAATCCCCATGACCCTCATGAACGGACACCTACACATGCAAGGAACGACACAAATACAAGCATAAAATCCAATAGATGCAACTATATATCAGTCAGAAAGGATATAACTCAATCATCATTACAAAAGACAATAAGAGTGGAACCATAATGATAGTCGTCTATTATTGATAAACAAAGAAGAATACAACCATAGTTCTGACGTCAAATCCCCCTTTGGCTGGGTGATCAGCAGCACATGCCTTGCAAAGCTTGTTGGGAATGGGGAACAAATCTCTCTCTCCTTGGTTACTTGGACAAGAATCTCCTTACTTTATATTTAGCCTTATGGGAATGAAGAAGGCTTCTTGTAGCATGAGCTTAGCAATTCTCAGACTTTGGGACTTAGAATTTGGAACTAGCTTGTCAAAGGCAAAACGAGAAGCTTTTATAGATAGAGGAGAAGGAGTTAGGATTTTCCACAATATTCATGGGGTTGGCTTTATCACTAAGAAGCTTCCATGAGAGGTGGAGAACCACTTCCCTCCTATGGAGATTCGAAGCCATACTGACCCAACTCAATATAGATTCAATTCATGAGTGGGTTAGGAAGAACCTTCGTAAGTTTGTTTGTTAAAAGCTTTACCCAACTGGGCTGGCGCGAGTACAAATCTGAGACAGAGCGCCAGCTGGCGCACCGTCTTTGGAGGATTTCCCTCATTGGCGCGAGTGATACACAGTGAAATCGCGCCAATGGAAAAAGGGATATTTTTATGGGTATTTTGCAGAAGGTGTCTTCAGGGCATATGAAGTTCATGTCTAGGGGATTACAATGCAAGTGTTTCCAGGTCATGTCACTTCTCACAGGTCCCAGAACGATTCCTCCAAGGTGCGGGAGAAGGGGTAATAGGGACAGAGATAAATTGCTGTGTAACACTTCTTCACCAACCTTATTGCAGAATTCTCTTGAAACATTTTGACAAATTCCTCTTTTGAGAGTGGCTTATGATAAATCTTTAATCTATGGCCATTCAGAATAAGAGGAGTTTTAAATTCATCAATGGTCTTGATTCTTACTGTTCCATTTCTAAAGACTTTGTCGATCTCATATGGCCCAAGCCAATGAGTCTGAAATTTACCTTTGAAGTCTTTAAACTTGGAATCAAATAGTAATGCCCAATCTCCCTCTTGAAACTTTTTCTCTTTGATATATCTGTCATGCCACTTAGCTCTTTGATGTTGAACTAGATTATTTCTTAGGATTGCTTCTTGTCTGATCTCATCTAGTTCATTCAACTGCTCCATTTTGTGCTTTTGGGCTTCTGATAGATCCATCCCCAACTGAACTGCCATCTTGAAAGTTTTGACTTGAAACTCAATGGGGAGTAGGACTTCTTTCTCATAAACAAGTTCATAGGGAGAGCGTCCTATTGTGTTCCTCCATGTAGTTTTGTAGGCCCATAAGGCTTCAGGAAGCCTTTCAGCCCAATCTCTTATGTGTAGATGGACAGTCTTCGTGATGATGCTTTCAATGACTATGTTTGTAGACTCCACTTGGCCATTTGCTTGCGGATGGTAAGGAGTAGATTTTCTGTGCTTGATTTTGTATTCTTCATCAGCTTCTCCATCATGTTGGATGTAAATTGAATTCCCTGATCTGTCACAATTTCTCTTGGGACAGCAAAGCGAGTAAAAATATCCTCATAAAGAAAACTAACAACTGAATTTTCAGTAGGAGAAAGTAATGCTTTGGCTTCTACCCATTTAGTGACATAATCAGTGCATACCAATATATACTTCTTTTGCTTAGATGGTGAATTATGGGTCCAATGAAATCAAAGCCCATTTTTCAAAGGGTTCAATGAGTACCTATGGTTGTAATGGCATTTCATTTGAAAGAGTCGGTTTCCCTACTCTTTGGCAGCTGTCACACCTTTTGACATATTCTTTTGTATCCTTGAAGAGGGAAGGCCAATAATATCCTAAAGAAAGGATTTTATAGGCCGTCCCTTTGTCAGAAAAGTGTCCACCACATGGCTCATCATGACATGCCTTGAGGATGTCAGGCATTTCATCTTCCCGAACACATCTTCTAATCACACAATCTGGCCCTGTTTTAAACAATTCGTTAGAAATCCATGAATATTTTGAACTCTCCTGAATAATTTTTCTTTTTCACTAGGAAATAGATGTGGAGGTAGTTTCCCTGTAACCAAATAGTTAGAAATGTCTGCATACCAAGGAGTCTTAGTAGTTACTGCAAATAAATATTCATCTGGAAACTTATCCTCTACAGGAGAATCTTATTTAGTATTTTGGATCCTAGACAAGAAATCAGCTACTGTATTTTGTTTTCCTAGTCTATCCAACACAGTAATATTGAATTCCTGTAAAAGTAAGAGCCATCTTGTAACTCTGCCATTAGTAATAGGTCTGTTCATTAGATATCTAATCGCAGAATGATCTGTATGGACAAAAGTTTCATAGCCTGTTATATAATGTCTAAACTTATTGATTGCATGAACAACAGCTAAGAACTCTTTTTCAGTCACAGTATAGTTCAACTCAGTGGGAGTCAAATTTTTACTGGTATAGTAAATGGCATAAGACTTAAATCCTTTTTACCCAACACAGCTCCTAGAGCTGTATCTAAAGCATCTGTAGAAATATGGAAAGGAAGTTTCCAATTTGGCCCTCTCAAAATGGGTGCTTTAGATATTCTTGTTTTCAAATTTTCAAATGCTAATTGACAATCAGGATCCCATTTGAATTCATAGTCTTTTGTAAGCAATTTGAAGAGTGGAGATGCTATTTTGGTGAAGTTTTCTATAAATCTTCTATAGTACCAGTAAAACCCAGAAAACTTCTAACATCTTTTTGACAACTTGGAATAGGCAACTTGGAGATGACTTCAACTTTTGATCTATCAACTTTAATCCCATCCCCTAAAATATGATGTCCTAAAACAATCCCTTCAATAAACATCATAAAGAATTTTTCATGACTCAATGAAAGGTTTGTTTCTTTACATATGATAAGGACTTTTTCCAAATTCTCTAATGCCTCTTCAAATGAATCACCATAAACTGTAAACTCATCCATATAGACCTCTACACAATCATGGATTAGATCAGAAAACATTCCTAGTACTGCCCTTTGAAATGTTGCGGGTGCATTACATAATCCAAAAGGAAGCACTCAGTAAGAAAAAGTTCCCCATGGACAGGTGAATGTGGTATTATCTTGATCTTCAGGTGCCACCTGAATTTGATTATAGCCACTAAAACCATCCAGAAATGAAAAGTACTTTTTGCCTGCTAGAGTATCTAATACCTGATCGATAAAGGGTAAAGTAAAGTGATCCTTCAAAGTTGCTTTATTCAATTCCCTGTAATCAATGCATACCCTCCATTTACCATTCCTTTTTAGGTACTATAACCAAAGAGAAACCATCGGCTATCTAAAATTGGATAAATGAAGTTTACATTGAGTAGTTTTTGGAGCTCTTCTTTCACTATCTCCCTAAGGTTTGGATTCATCCTTCTCTGAAGTTGTCTGATTTGTCTACCGTTTTCCTCGATGTAGATGTGATGAATGCAATTCTTAGGGTCAATACCTTTCATATCAGTATACTCCCATGCAAATGCAGTAGAATGTTTTTGCAATATTTTGGTTAGCTCTTCCTGTTGTGAATTTTCCAAGTTTTTGTTGATATTCAATGTTTTACCTGGAAAAATCTCAGTGGCAGAACTACCAAACTCTTCCATAGAGTAAAGAGACATTTGTCTAGATGATAGATACTCAATGTCAGAATTTAATTGAAATTGTGTGTGGTCATATTCTGAAGATATTTCAAAGTTTTCTAATGTGTTCAGAATTTGACTATCTTCACTAATTTCAGAAATGGTAAAGACAGTTTGTATAGTGTCCTCATCATCGACACATTCATTATCTCCTAATTCTGTAATTGCTTTTTCTGGAGGATACAGATTGAATTTCTTTGCCGAATTACCATCATAAATATACATATCCCCAGATCTACAAGTAATAAAAGCATCAGTTGTGGCTAGCCAAGGTCTTCCTAAGATGAGTGGGTGCCCTCCTAGATTACTCTTGGGAGTTAAAATCATGAAATCCACTGGATACTCCCAAGAATCTAAGGAGACCGAAATGTCTTCTAATACACCATCTGGTTTGATAATTGATCGATCTGCAAGTTGCAGTAAAGTAGGTGTAAAAAGAAGATTAGGAAGTTTTAGCTGTTCCATAGTCTGTCTACTCATAATGTTGATAGCAGCCCCTAAATCAACCAAAGTATTTGGAATTCTACCCCATTGATATGTGTTTTGAAAATTGGACTACCGGGATCTACATACTTCTACATGGTAATTTTTCCCATCATGAAATCTGCAATTTTTCCTACCAGGTGGATTCTTCTTGTATCTCTTGGTTTCCTTCCTGGTCTTTTGTGACTCAACTCCTTTATTGTTTTTGCTAGAATAGGAATTTCTCTAATGGCTTGTAACAAGGGAATCTTGATACAGACATTCTTTAATTCATCTAGAAAATCATAGTTAGGCAACAAGATTTGTTTTTCCACTCCTTTATCAATTTGTAATCTTTCAGGAAAAGGAGGTGTGGATGAAGATGCAGGTTTCTCAACTAGAGGAGTTGTGGGGGTCGACTCTTTTTCTTTTTCTTCTTGAGTTCTTGGGTTTTGAAGAGATGCTTTAGAACCTTTATTGGCTCTAAGAGAATCTTCCTCAGAAATGCTTTGCTTTTGAGCATCTATAGAAGGCTTCTCTAAAACTCTACCAGATCTGAGTTGTACATCATTGAGAGGAACAATCATATAGGTAGGAAATTGTTGTCCTTCTACCATGTAAGCATTTTGAGGGTTTTTATTATTGGGATTTGGTAATGGCTGGGAAGGTAGTTGATTTGTATTTTGTTGGAATGGAAGCAAGAGTTGAGAATTATTCTGTTGAGAAGGTATTGTTGTTGTGGAAATGGAAATGAAAGTTGTGGATTTTGATTTGGAATTTGTGGAGCTTGTTGATTTTTAAAAGATGGAGATATTGATAAAATTGAGAAAATCTCCCATAAGGATTTTGCATACCTTGTACCCATGATTGAAATGGATTTTGAAGTTGGGACCAAGGTTGTTGCCAAGGATTCCAATTTGGTGGGGGTTGAAAGTTCGTGGGGTTGTTAAACCCTTGATTTTGTTGCCCTTGCCAATGTCTCCTTGAAACAAAACAGAGAGACTCAATTGAATTTGGGTCTTCTTGAAAGACAACTTTGAGCCCAGGAATTGAAGGACAATCCTTGGTCTCATGGCTTTCTGAACAAATCACACATGTTTCTACAAATTTTGCATCTAAGGGGAATTCCCTTAGAGCATGTTTCTTCCTACATTTTGGACAAAAAATGGCCAAAGCTTCAGCTTCTGCTTTCTGCTTGTTTTGTATCTTAAGGGTGTCTAGTTGCTCACTAAGACTCCCTAAAATATTTTTGAATTCATCAAGCATGTTTCCAATCTCAGCCCTACTTACTGATCCAGTTGCAGATTTGTTTTCTCTGATGAGAGAAGGATCTCTAGGCCTTTTTTGAGTTTTAGATTTTCCCCTTGAGAGATGGACACATAGTTCTGCTATATCATGAAGTGGAAGTTGAGATATGTCTCCTTTTCCCATCATGTTCAAAATATCTATCCATTCATCTCTAATGGCTTTTAATAGAAGGGCTTTCAAGGTTTCCTCATCTAGGTTATTCATTTTTGCTATTTTCAGGTTGTATTGAAATCTTTCAAGTAAATCCTCCAAATTTTCATCTTCTTTTTGTACCATTTTGAATACCTCATCCTTATGATTGGTGGGCATACAGTAGTCCAGGTATCTATCCAAAAAAAAAAATTTCATATCATTCCAAGTCCTAATAGATTGAGTGACCAATCCCATGAACCATTTTAGAGCATCTCCCTTCAATGTTGAAGGAAACAACTTGAGTTTTTGAGCGTCTTCCATATAATCATAAGTTTGGCACATGACTTCAAACTCAAATAGAAATGTTTCAGGATCCTCACTTCACAACCCATAAAAGTTTGGGAGGACGGATGGTGAGATGTTTTTCATTGTTGTTCGAGATTCCTCATCAACTATAGGAAATCCAAATGAGTTATCTCCATCCCTATTTCCCCCGTTGTTACCTCTACCTCCTCCATTGTTTCCTCCTCCTCTACCTCTATCTCTACCTCCTCCAAATCCATTTACTACTTCCTCTGTCATGATAGCTTCCTCAGAGATTTCAGAGTCCTCTGGTTCTTCTACTAATGGCAAATGAGGAGGAATTTCTCTCTCTTCTTCTTCGGGTGATTCTACTTCCTCGATTACAATGTGTTTTCCTGTAGAAGTAAAGAAAGGGTCTTTTCCTAACTCAGATTCGGTGGATAGAGTGGGAGAGTCTCCTAATTCAACTACTGCCTCTTGAATTCTAGGAATCCTAAGGCAAGGAGTGTGAGTTGGAGATGATGGAGGTGTATCTTGTCTATACCTTGGAGTATATGGAGTTGTAAAAATCGAACTCTTGGCCCTAGCTATAAACCTTCCCCTAGAATCTCTTGCTCTATGCATGTCATTTTTTTATTTTCTTCAACTCGGGTTAATAATTCTCTTTCTGATCTTCCAGATCACTCTAGGTGTAAGAAGAGAGCATACTCAAGAAATTGCTGAACCAATAACTCTCTTTTTTGATCCTCGAGGTCACACTAGGTGCAAGAGGAGAGCATACTTTGAAAAGTCATCAATTTTTACGTTCCTTGAAATTTTCTTGTTTTTTTTTTTTTAAGAAATTGGCTACCTAGTTTCACTTCTCCGGCAATGGCGCCAAAATGTTTGGTCAATTTAGTGTGTCATAAATTGCTATATAAATTGTCAATCCGGGAGTCATAAACAGCTGAAGTGAAGTGCACTATATATGCAAGATAACCATTTTCTTACTTCTTTGTCGTTTTTTATTTTTGGTTTGTTTTTTTTGGGTTTATCTTCTTGTTGATTTCCTAATGTGAGATGGCAATTCTAAAAATCAAGTATGGATAAAAGAGTTCAAGGAAATGGTGACCTTTAAAATAATTTCCAAAATTCAAAGTTTTCAAAAGGTTTTCAAACTTGCAATGATGAAATCAATTACTAAGAGAAAATAAAGATGTACCTAAATTCTAATTAAACCAAACAGTGAACTAGTGACTATGAAACCCAGTATCCTTGCTGCTATATAAAAAGAAAACTGAACTCAAAGCAATTCAAAAACTGTAAGCAAAGTACACTAAACCATATCACATCAACTCATATTCTGACCCCTCACCATTCGACTCGCTCTAGCTATAGGAGGTAATCATAAACAAATTGAGTAATCTGATATCTAAATTGCATAAAATAAAAACTAAGATCAAACTACACATTCATCCTTCAATCCCTCACCATTCAACTCACTCTGGCTATAGGAGGTAACCGAAAATGACTTGAGTAATCTAATCACTAACTTGCAAAAGAAAATAAACTAATATCAAACTATACATTCACACTCAATCCCTCACCATTCGACTCGCTCTGGCTATAGGAGGTAACTGAAAATGACATGAATAGTCTAATATCTATCTTGCGGAAAAGTAAATGAACAAAGAAAAACTGAAAGAAATAAACAGTGCTGGAATTAGAATTAAGAAAACAAATCAGTAGGAGGACAAGATAATTCCATCATGTCATTAGTCATCAAAAAGTTATGTGCACTTGCCTGGGCTATCTATTAGAACCTGAAATAAAACACTGATCAGTTAACAGTCATTACAAAGCATAAAAGAAACTATGGACATCAATCAACATGAATACCATGAGCAATGTAATATATACAAGTAAACAACTATGGCATCAAGAATGTAAATGAGGAAAGCATGAAACTATACAATAACTACAGAACCTTGGTGTACAAGGGCCCTCTGCAACCTCGGCCAATCAAAAATCAATCACAGATTTGAACTTAAAAGCAGTGTCTTCTCATATATTGAAATACAGCCATAACATAAGGATCAAGTCACAGCACGGTGGCTCATAAAACAGTCAAGATTACATACCAAAAACTAGATTTTATGCATATGAGGATGCTTTATTTCTAACAGGAAATAACATAACTAATTCCTAAGATCTGTGCTGGTAGACAGACACGTAAATGACCATGTCCAGAAATCTAGCAGTATGGTAGCCATGAGAAATAAATCCAAGGAGGGTGGCTGTTAGATTTGGTTCACGGGGCAGTCCCCAGGTGTTAGCACACCTCCTGAGATTTAGGATCTTGCCACACAATTCTCCTCGTGATGAAAAACAAAGTCCTGCCACTGCAAAACTCTTAGTGTTGACCACCGTTTGACTGGCCTTGACCACGGTCTTCTATGAGTGATTCGGCTGAACCAAGGGGACACGTTCCATGTCCACATCATTTGCAGCTTGCCCATGTGGCCAGATTCTCCAGTAGACACCTGTAACATAGAATTCAACAAAAAGGCTGTGGAAACTGATTCTGGCTGCGAAAAGTGACAAGATTCCGCAGCTGACTGAGCAAAAATCTAAATCAAACAGTAGTCACAAGACATAGTTAGGAAACCATTTATATGCTCTTTTTAAACTAATATGCAATGATTTGATAGCTTGGAGGTTCAGGTAACTGGAAAAAAAGGCTAAAAAGGTGTATGGGGAAGATGCAAGTTTGGGACTCAACACCAAGTCAGACTAGAAACTAGAAATTTTACACTGTGAAATTTTTCAAATAAAAACACAGAAAATGCAGAAGCGCAGTGCCAAATTTGAGCTTATTTTCAGGTGCCTTCTAGGGGTCAAAACGAAAATCTGAGAGAATTTTCAACTAGCCCTTCAAGTCTTGTTTCAAGAACCATTTGAATTTCTGAATTTGGAGCACGGGAAGACCTTTAAAAATCCATTCTCCCAAGGTCACTCTAGAAGCACAACACCTGTTAAAATATGGTCCAGAATGCTAGTTTTTCGCCACTTTTTTGCATTTTTCTCCAAAACTAAGCCACCTCTGCAAAATCTGGGAAAATTGGTTTTTAGATGATTGCAAGACCTTTCCAAAAATGTAGACCTTTCCTCAAATGGAGGCATGAGGAAAAAGTGCAGTGCCAAGGCGCTGCAATTCTAGAGCAGCTAAATTTCTGAACTTAGACAAAAAAATTTCAAAAAACTCAAAATGCTCATAATTTTCTCAAAATTGGAGGGAAGGTGTAAAAGTAGGATTTTTATAGCTTCATGGATGCTTCAGCAAGCATCTCCAAGTTTCCCTCATCCTCTTGGTCTTTCTTGGCTTCCTTGAGCTTATTTTCAAGTTGTTTTACCTTGACATTGACGATCATGTTTTGAGCTTGATAGTGATGTGCCATGTGTTTGAGCAATTGATTGTCTTTGTTTTCCTTCTCAAGGATATTTTCCAAGTGTTCATTCACCCTATTAAGCCACTAATCTTTATCTTGATGAACCTCTGGGGCAATCCTTTCTTCTAGGTCAAGGTCTTCATTAAGAAAAATTTGTTCTTGTTCCTCTTGCAAAGCTTTCTTGAGGCCTCTTATCCTTGGTATTTTCCTTTTTACTCTCACCTCTGATGCTTCAGGCTCGCTTGATGTCACAATCTCATTACCTTTGCTAATTTGCTGCATTAACTTGCTTTTTTCCTTTTCTAGGATCAACTCCTTTGCTTTGAGTTGATTATTTTCCTATTCAAGGAGTGATATAACATATTTTTCCCTTTCCAAATTGATCACCAGCTCCTTGATTTGGTAGTCCTTATCCCTAATAGTTTGTCTCATGTTTGTGGTCTGATCCTCAATCTCTGGATCAATTAGTTCAAACTCATGTTCAACTGTGTCTTTATCCTTTGTTGTCGATTCTTGCTTTGTCGATGAAGAAGGCTTGGCCCCTTTCTCTTTGTGAGAAGAAAACACAAGCCTTTGCCCTTTCTTATACACTTTAGTCAACTCAGGTTTGGATAGTTGAGTCTTCTCCATTGTTTTGCTAGATGACCCCACCTCTATTTGAATGAAAAATAAATTGTGAGGTATGAATGAAAATGAAGTGATGTGAAGGTGGATTTTGACAAAATGATAGAGGAGGTTTGTAAAAGTTGGATATGAACTTTGGAAACTAATGAAAATGAGTGAAGGAATAGCGGAAGAGTGATATGCTTGCAAGGAGGAAAAACAGGGTTTGTAATGAAAAATGCCCAAAAACCTATAGGAATGAGCTAGGGTTTTACTTTCTGAGAGGTAAAACTTTGTTTTGAGGTGAATTGAATAGTTAAAATGGTTTATTAAACATGTATGCAGGTGTAGGAAACCATTTTACATGTTTTAGAAACCAAAAATAAAGATGGCCATTTTCACCCTATCATTTCCCATGCAAATTTCACTACAAACCCTAACTTGAAGAATCATTGACATGAGATGAATTTGGAAAATCAAAAGAGGGATAATTATGGTGTAATTACTTGTCCCTTGGCTTATAATTCAATAAAATCAAGCTTGCAAGTGAAAAATTGAGATTTGGGAGAGTTTTGAAGGATTTCTAGGCACTCCGTCCTGCGCGCAGCACAGTGTTCCTAAGCGCAACGCCAATGCGCAGCGCAGTTCATAAAAGCAAAGCACATTATTCCAACCGACTTTTGGAGGCCTTAAACCACTCTAAATTGAAATCTTGATAGCTCGTTCGAAATCTCTTGAAGTCTTCTATACGATGGAGACCTCAAGCATGTAATTTGGACACTCCATGAGGGAGAAAAATAGATTTTCCCATGGTTACTCCAAAAACTCAGGGTTTGTCTGAAAAAAGAGAAGTGCCAACTTGCAGAGCACTTTGGGATGCCTTCCACTAATCCAAATCATGATCTGCAAGTACCATTGGAAAGCGTAGGATGTCTGATACACAATAGAGTCCTTAAGAACTGCCAACACCTGCTCCAAGCCCTTGAAAAATTGTCTTGAAGTCGAGTTGTCCAGAAGTTCATTAACTCTCCCATAGCAAGTGTATTTTGGGAATTTCTTTCAAATAATAACACTTATGCATAAACGGAAGGAGGTTTTTGTTCATTGGACTATAATGTACAAAAACCTATTTCACTTTTGTAAAATTATTCTCCATTTTGTCAGAAACATATTTTGAAGCAAACATGTCCCTATGAGGAATGATGAGGTGAGGTAGTGTACTGCAACATTGTCTTATTTGAAATTAAATATTACCTTTACTTTTATTTTTCTTTGCATAAGATTCTAAATCCATTTACCCACTTAATCACATGATTGACATACTTTTGGCAACATATGGTATCATTATGACACATGAAGTGAAACCCTAGACCATGACCTAAAATGAAGAATTTAACCAATTCATGACCCAAGACATTTAAATGAAGATATGATACCTTGAAGAAGACAATGAACATGATGAGTGATGAAGATGATGAGTAAGTGAAGGGAGCAACAGTGACCTAGACACAACAACCAGTGACCAAATTTTTATTTGAAGACTCACTGTAATGACAAAAAAAATCACTTCACATCCTAACAATACCTTGTAAGAGCATATTTGATCACTGGTGACAGGCTGAACTCGCTGACACTAACATTGGCTCCAAATGGGGAAGGTAGCTCGTTGGAGGTGTCAAGAACACCATAGACTAAGTAGCCTTATCCATTGGCCATGGATTCAAAATGCAAAGGCTAAACTCAAACTAAAAACTAAATGACCAACCGACTGACTTGACTATAAAAAACATACTGACTGAACTTACTTATGGTAGTAGACCATCGGGATCTTAGGGCCTTCACCTCGAGCTTCAAATCTTGATGATAACTACCCACCTACTGAAGATATGTATACAATCATGTGTAATGATCCCTCCAGTGTAACCAATCCAGCAAGTGGCTACTTACTTCAATTCTGCTTGTACTTTCCTTGAGCAGGTAGAACAAACAAAAGCTAGGGAACTCTGAGTGTCCACTAAATATGTGCTCATGATCCATTAATACAAGAAAATTCATCTTTCCATATGGTTGTAACAAATTGGCTATAGGGTCTATAATAATCTGGAACATTAGCATATCTTGAAAGTCAAAAGAAATACAAGCACACATGATGGAGGAAGACCATCATGTGCAAGTGGCTCTAAAACAACCTCTTCAACAGGAAGAATATCAATTTTTCTGCCACAAGAATCAAGGGAAACAACTTCTTGCTCACTATTTCCTTGGAAAATTAGATGATCATTGTCATTAGATGGTTCACTACTTAAGTTTTCTGTACATGCAATTTCAGAATTTTCACTTGGACCGATTTCTTCTTGACTGTTAGGATGCAGATCTGTTTCATCTTCAAGCAAAGAAGGAGTTGATGTGTGTTGTGAATGATCCTTTGTATCAAATCAACTAATCTCTATTATTTTTTGTTGAGAAGAATATTCATAAAGGGCCTCTATGATCTCATAATCTAGACATTCTTCATCGCCAAAAGTTTCTTCAAGGTATTGAATGAAGTTTTCACAGGATTCACAACAAGAATGAATGATGATACTTTCCATAAAACTCAAAGAATGTCGTGTGGAATTCTTTAAGAGAGAATAAGCTACATGGCTTCAAACCTTCATACCATGACCTTGCTTTTCCTTCTAGCGTAGCCATAAACATTTTCATCAAGCAATCCTCATGAAACTTAATCCCGAGCTTATGTATATGACAATGAAATATGATTAGATGCAAAATAGCCTCATCCTCATTTCCATCTATGAATTTGGGAAAATTAGTTTGCCAATATATGCAAGGAATTTGATTCAGAAAACTAGGAATACGAGATCGATTCATAGGAGCATACCTTTGAGCAGTTGAATCCATCTTGAAAACAATTAAGACACCACGAATTTCTTCAAACTACAGGTTTTTGAACAGTGGAGTCGCCATGAGAATTTTGAACCTTTGGATTCTTCGACACTGGATTTGCCAGGTGAAAGATGCACAACCTTTCTTATGCCTGATCACTATTCACCATCAGCAATTAGATCTAATCCTTGTCATTTTTTCCCGGGGAAGATATGATCTTTCATTCCCTGACAATGGTGCCAAAAATGTTAGTCCTTACAATCTCCTAGGTTGAAAAGGAAATCGACAAGGGTAACATCAAACCACTTTAGCTCAGTAGATAGCCCTACTGAGCATGAGAGGGATTTCTCTAAGTCTCTTATCAGTGATATGACTTTAAAGCAAATGAATTTTAGACTAGATATGAGTATTTGTTTGTTTGTTTGAGAAAAAATGGTTTTTTTAAAGGATTTGTTGAACTTAGGGTTTGGAGCCACAAGTAGGTCTAGGTTATGGGAATACAAGAGAAAACATAAGAAGGAGCTAGATGTCAGAATCCATGGTGTAATTTGAGTATTTTTCAGTGTAGCATAGAGGATATAGAGTGGAAGAAACTAATGAGCATAAATAAACATGATTTGATTAGCATAGGAAGACCAAACACATAACTATGAAAACTAGATAACAAAGCTTGAAAAACAAGAATTCTGAGTATTTTATCACAAGGAATTCATAGAAAGAAGAGATATAATGTAGATAAATATGTTTAGACCATGAGAAAACAAAAATAATGAAGCACAAGCACCATGAACTCATTGGGCTAGATTTCCTTGAAAATCAATGCAACCTGTATCTGTATTAGCCGAAAGATGATTACAATGAAAGCCTCCTTCACAAAACGTTCAACCCTCTTCTCCTGAGGAGAAATGATACATATATACTATCCTAGACCACTTTCCCACCTTCAGGAGTCGAATTCCTTGGTGGAGGAACCGACTCCAGGATTCTCTCAACCAACAGGTGAGAGTGAGAAGGTGCAACTCAAACACCTCATGAAGAGTTTGTTTAGGAGTTTCCTTCTTTTATGAGGCCTAATAAACATCAAAACAACCTATGATATACATTTATTCATGTATACATCACCTAGCCTCGTAACTTGTGCCATTACACAGAGAATCTTGACTTTGACCAAGTTAGACTAGAAATTATAAACTTTACACAGTGAAAATTTTCAAATAAAAACGCAAAAAGTGCAAAAGCGCAGCGCCAACTTTGAGCTGATTTTCAGGTGCCTTACAGGGGTCAAAATGCAAATCTGAGAGAACGGTCAACTAGCCCTTCAAGTTTAGTTTCCATAAAAGTTTCAATTTCTAAATTTGGAGCATGGGAAGACCTTCAAAAATCCATTCACCCAAGGTCACTCCAGAAGCACAACATCTGTCAAAAAATGGTCCAGAATGCTAGTTTTTCGCCACTTTTCTGCATTTTTCTTCAAAGCTAAGCCACCTCTACGAAATCTGGGCAAATTGGTTTTTAGAGGATGGAAATACCTTTCCAAAAATGTAGACCTTTCCTCAAATTGAGGCCTGAGGAAAAAGCGCAGTGCCATGGTGTTGCGCTTCTGGAGCAGTTGAATTTTTGAACTTAGACAAAAAATTCTCAAAAAACTCAAAATGCCCAGAATTTCCTCAAAATTGGAGGGAAGGTGTAAAAATAGGTTTTTTATAGCTTCATGGATGCTTCAGAAAGCATCTCCAAGTTTCCCTCATCCTTTTGGTCTTTCTTGGCCTCCTTGAGCTTATTTTCAATTTGTTTTACCTTGACGTTGGTGATCATGTTTTGAGCTTGATAGTGATGCGCCATGTGTCTGAGCAATTGATTGTCTTTGTTTGCCTTCTCAAGGAGATTTTCCAAGTGTTCATTCACCCTATTAAGCCAATATTCTTTATCTTGATGAACCTCTAGGGCAATCCTTTCTTCTAGGTCAAGGTCTTCATTAAGAAAAATTTGTTCTTGTGCCTCTTGCAAAGATTTCCTGAGGCCTCTTGTCCTTGGTATTTTCCTTTTTCCTCTCACCTCTGATGCTTCAGGCTCTCTTGATGTCACGATCTCCTTACCTTTGCTAATTTGCTACATTAACTTGGTTTTCTCCTTTTCTAAGATCAACTCCTTTGCTTTAAGTTGATTGTTTTCCTATTCAAGGAATGATATAACATATTTTTCCCTTTCCAAATTGATCGCTAGCTCCTTGATTTGGTAGTCCTTATCCCTGATAGTCTGTCTCATGTTTGTGGTTTGATCCTCAATCTCTGGATCAATTAGTTCAAACTCATGTTCAACTATGTCTTTATCCTTTGCTGACGATTCCTGCTTTGTCGATGAAAAAGGCTTGGCCCCTTTCTCTTTGTGAGAAGAAAACACAAGCCTCTACCCTTTCTTATACACTTTAGTCACCTCAGGTTTGGATAGTTGACTCTTCTCCATTGTTTTGCTAGATGACCCCACCTTTATTTGAATGAAAAATAAACTGTGAGGTATAAATGAAAATGAAGTGATGTGAAGGTGGATTTTGACAAAATGATAGAGGTTTGAAAAAGGTGGATATGAAATTTGGAAACTGATGAAAATGAGTGAAGGAACATTGGAAGAGTGATCTGCTTGCAAGGAGGAAAAATAGGGTTTGTAATGAAAAATGCCCAAAAACCTCTAGGAATGAGCTAGGGTTTTACTTTTTGAGAGGTAAAATTTTGTTTTGAGGTGAATTGAATGGTTAAAATGGTTTATTAAACATGTATGCAGGTGTAGGAAGTCATTTTACATGTTTTAGAAACCAAAAATAAAGATGTCCATTTTCACCCTATCATTTCCCATGCAAATTTCACTACAAACCCTAACTTGAAGAATCATTGACATGAAATGAATTTGGAAAATCAAAAGAGGGATAATGATGGTGTACTCACTTTTCCCTTGACTTAGAATTCAATAAAATCAAGCTTGCAAGTGAAAAATTGAGATTTGGGAGAGTTTTGAAGGATTTATGGGCACTCTATCCTGCGCGTAGCGCAGTGTTCCTACGCGCAGTGCCAAAGCGCAACGCAGTTCACAGAAGCACAACGTCTTCTTCCAAACCACTTTTGGAGGCCTTAAACCGCTCCAAATTGAGATCTTGATAGCGCATTGGAAAGCACTTGAAGTCTGCTATACGATGGACACCTCAAGCATGTAATTTGGACACTCCATGAGGGAGAAAATTTGATTTTTCCAAGGTCACTCCAAAACTCAAGGTATCTCTAACGAAAGAGAAGTGCCAACTTGCAGAGCACTTTGGGATGCCTTCCACTAATCCAAATCATGATCTGAAGGTACCATTGGAAAGTGTAGGATGTCTGATACACAATAGAGTCCTTAAGAACTGCCAACACCTACCCCAAACCCTTGAAAATTTGTCTTGAAGTCAATTTGTCCATAAGTGCGTTAACTCTCTCGTAGCAAGTGTATTTTGGGAATTTCTTTCAAATAATAACACCTATGCATAAATGGAAGGAGTTTTTTCTTCCTTGGACTATAATGGACAAAAACCTATTTCACTTTTGTAAAATTGTTCTCCATTTTTTCAGAAACATATTTTGAAGCAAACACGTCCCTATGAGGAATGATGAGGCAAGGTAGTGTACTGCAACATTGTCTTATTTGAAATTAAATATTACCTTTACCTTTATTTTTCTTTCCATAAGATTTTAACTCCCTTTACCCACTTAATCACATGGTGGACATACTTTTGGCAACATATGGTATCGTGATGTCACATGAAGTGAAACCCTAGACCATGACCTAAAATGAGGAATTTAACCAATTCATGACCCAAGACATTTAAATGAAGATATGATACCTCGAAGAAGAAAATGAACATGATGAGTGATGAAGACCATGAGAAGTGAAGGGGGTAGCAGTGACCTAGACACAACAACCAGTGGCCAAATTTTTATTTGAAGACTCACTGAAATGACAAAAATTTGACTTCACATCCTAACAACACCTTGTAAGAGCATATTTGATCACTGGTGACAAGTTGAACTGGCTGACACTAACAACATCAACCTACGCACATTCAAAATAAATGATCTAGTATTGTTGTATGATAGTAAATTCACTAAGTTTCCAGGGAAATTCCAGATGCACTAGCTTGGGCCCTATGTTGTTAAAGAGATTACAGATGGAGGCACAATTCAGCTCACGAAGCTGAATGGAGAACCTTTTCCGAGAAGGGTGAATGGAAATTGATTGAAGCCATATACAGGGGATCTAGCTCAATGACTGTATGACGACAGGATAGTCTCGGTGCTCTAGGTAGTTGTAAGGGAGCACGGGACTACACTGCCACAAGTAGAGGACAACATGGAAAATGGTGAAGATGCAGTATAAGAAGTTGCGCGTAGGTAGTTGCACTATGGAGGGAGGTGCCACGCAGCACAATAGGAAAGTGACCGTTGGAGTCATTGTTCATGATTTGATGGCCAGAAGATGTTTAAGGGGAGTGGGCTGGTGGCATTTAAGGCCAAAATCTTTGAAGATCTGCCACCAAAAAAACATTAAAGGTTGAATTTTGGGGTAACGATCAGATTTGAATTCAAAAACCCCTATAAATTACATGTTCCACTCCAACAGAGAATAATTTTCACCCTTAGAGCTTTTGAGTTGTGCTGCTTATTTCTTATGAACCGCTCATTCTTTGAGGATTTGGTCATGAGCCTTGCCTTTGCTAATTTACCAGAATTGGACCAGAAATTCATCCTTGAAACCATGTTAGCACCAAGCCTTGTCGAGACAGTGAGTATTGGGGGAGATGTCACATTTGAAGGAGCTGCTCCAAAGGTAGTGAGTATGGAAGCTCTAGCTCCTGTGTCTACAACGCCGAGGTTGCCTAGGTCGAAGCCTACCCCTGTTATAGAAACCCAAAAGTTGAATAAGGATAAGCAGAAGAAGTCAGTGCCAGTCCGCAAATCACCCAGGAAACATTCTGCAACTCAAAAACAGAAGAAAGCCAAGCAGCCTGAGAAGTTTTTTGATTTGGAGGCCGAGGGAGGACAGGGCACCAAGGACATAGACAATGAGGGAATGGAGCCCCTTACCAAGTTACTTGACTATATCCCTCCACCCAAGGGGAAGGAAAAGGTCCCCAAGGACCCAGGCTCAGATAATTTTATTGTGTATATTCCCCTACTGCCGGATCAAGTTCCCTTCAGGGGTCTGCACCTTGCACGAATCCCCCTACTAAAAATGGAAGATTGGGATCTGGAAGATCATGAGAAGTTCCCTTACCTAGCGACAGCCAATTATATGAAGTGTTTCTATTACCCGGACTCAGGTGTCACTCAGTTAGAAATGGTGGAATGGATCCACAGAGTGGAGAATTCCAGGTTGTTAAACCTCTTGTGGGTGCCCAACTATCACCGCACCACTATCAACACTACTTGTGTGTGGCAGTTACTTACTCTGGTGCATGATGGGTGCTTCTAGCTCAGAGGGCCTATACCCATCATTGACGTGCTCATCCATAGGATCATGCACCTGCCACATGAGGCTTTGAATCTGGCCAAGGATTTTGGCGGAAAGACAAGTGAAAAGGATTTGGCAGAGAAGATGAAGAAGGAATTCGCCCTTGTGAGAAAGTAGCATGGATACTCTATCACTTCTATCAACGACCCCACGGTGCAGATTGCCACACAAATCCTAGCAAGGAAGGTAATGAGGAAGTGTCACGCAGATAAAGTTCTAGTGCCCATGGTCTCTTTAGCAGCAGAATGCACGAAGGGCATGCAGTTCAACTGGTCAAGGTACCTTTGTAGTGAATTCCTTGTGAATTGTCGCAAGGTCTAGGATGAGACCAAGCCATTCCATTATTTTTGGTTGTTGCTGTCTATCACATTAGTCACATGGGAGCTGCCGAAGGACAGTCAGTTTCCTCCATTCAAAGAAGGATTGCCAAAGGATGCGTAGTTTGCCTCCATATGGGCCACAAAGGACCCCATGCGATCACAGAGACAAAAATTCTAGGTTTTGATGGAAGCAAGCATCTGCATGGCCATCAACTAGTGACCACAGTTGTTCCCAACTTTGTACGATTAGTTGTCAGCTTATGCCACATTCAAGGCTGACTTCCAACGCGTTTACATTCAGGCACGGAAGGACCTGCAATAGAATAGTATAATTTACCATATTTTTTCACAGATACAGACATATAGGAGGTAGTCAAGCGATGGCCAGCAGAGTGGCATGCCCCATCAGACTTGGATGCCAGAACCAGTAAAGGCACAAGAAGCTCGGCAAAAAAGAAAAGGAAGGATGCAGCTAAGAAGACTGCACAAAATTTGGTCGTGCAATGAAAGAAGGAAGTTGTAGAGAAGACTCAGATGGAAGAGGAGTGCACTGCTAAGGAGCAAGATGAAAAAGAGTAGTGTGAATCACAAAGAAGTGGTAAATCCCCTTTTCCTACAATCGAGGAAGAAGAACAGTCTGAACAGGGTGGCGTAGGAGATGAGGGGCAGAGCACCCCATTCCAACTTAAGAAGCATGGATAGGAGAAGTGGGAAGGTCCTTGCAAAAAGCATAAATCAAAAAAGGCGCAGAGTGATCACATGGTTTTAACAGAGGGTGATCTCGATGAGATCAGAAACAAAATACAGGACACTACCACTGAAATGTTGCAACATCTTGAGCTACAGTATATGCAGGTGTTCGGGAGTGTCAAGAAGGATCTACGTGAAATGCAAATCTAGGCTAACAAGATATAGATGGGCGCGGGGACAAGCGAGTGCAGCATAAGTGAGCCTGGCATCGGGGACCAGTCAAGCTGCAGAATTGGTAAGGACCATGGACCTTCACACGATTTCTTTACCAGAAGGATCCCTACACGCAGATTCTGTCGATGACCACTCTTAAGTACCCTTAAAAACATTGGCCTAAACATTGCAGCACTCCCTAATGAGCTGCTTCATGCACTACAAGCAGGGGTGACGAAGCAATTGAGAGCTCGGGAGCAGTGCACTCTCAATTTGATAAGAGAATATCGGGTGAACAATGAAAAGATGTTCGCCGAGAAATGTAGGGCTTAAAGGAAAAATACACAATGCAAGCACACAGTTCTAGGCTGGAGGCCACGGTAGTAGAGGCATGCAAAATAGAGCCAAAGCTGCACATTCGAAAGGATGCACAGTCGAAATCCAAGATCTGGAAATTAGCTGCAGGAGTGCACGAGGCAAAGGTGTAAGTTGGATGAGTTCAATTCGAACTCAATATGAAAATAATAGAGCTGCAGCTCAAATTACAGCCTACAACTCCGCCTGAGGTCAGGGAGCAGTGCGGAGCTGCCATCAAGGAAGGGATGACCACTTTGGATCACTGACTGCTTGGTATTATTTGAAAAGGTGATGGAGTTGGTCACAACTCTGTAAGAAGAACCAAACCTACATATTCTCAATACAGAGGTTCGTGAGCTCCAAAAGCAATATGATGAGGTTAGGGTGATGACGCGCTCAATTGCTCTAGCGCAGCACCTCGCCAAGTTGCAAGAGGGGAAGCAGGTCCTTGCACAAGTTGAAGCAAATCAGAAGAAGGAGGTTGTGCTTAAGGCCAAGTTGGGACCTTGGTTAGAATAGGCTTACCAAGTAACAACCAACATTCAGGAGAAGATGACAGGCTTGCAGCAAACACAACAAACGAAGAAGTTGGTTATGGAAGGCCCAGCTACAAAGCAGCTTGTTGATGAGATCAAGCAGGCAACTACTCAAAGCGCTATTGAGGTTGTAGTTGTGCAGGTGGAGCTGGGGGATCTTCACAGCAAGACCGTCTTGCCAACCGAGTGACTCGAGGGCGAGTCGCGACCTATGTGTTGGGGGCCTGTTGGGATGCGGTCCCTTGAGTCAGTTTTGGGGTTAAAAACCCAATTTTTTATGTAATTTTTGTGAAAATATGTAAAGTATCCGCGATTTGTGGATGTGGAGTGCATAGTTAAAAAGGGATTTAGCCCCTTGTCTATGAAAATTTGAGTTGGCTTTGAGATCCACCCATGGTCCGTGGACCATGGGATTGTATAAGTAGGTGTGTCTTAGAGAGTCTAAGGCATAACCAGATGATGATGGATGTAATGGTTCAATAGAAGATAGCGTAGAGAAGTAAGTCATAGAGGAGGGAAAGACTCTACAGTTGAGTGCACAAAGGCCTAGCGTAGTGTCCATAGCTGAGTGCATGGACCCCTATAGCTGAGTGCGCAGGGCAGTTTTGAGTTTATAACCCCATATTCAAGGTTAATAAAGAAGACTGTTGAAGAAATTCATGTCTTTATCTATTTACTTCTGTTATTTATGTTAGCGATATATGTTGTCATGGAATAATGTCTTTATGAAATATTGATCTATTGACGTGCGAATCTATTGGATAAGTCTTATTAATTGTACACAATGCATGTTAAATATTTTCGCGAAGGTTGTAATACTTTCTATTATGATTATTAAATACTTAAGTAGATCTGTGCGAACTTGGATCTAGGGGTTATTTTATGGTATGCATAAGTAGATGATTCATCTGTTAAGGGTCCACAAAGACTTATTGTAGACTTCATGAAGGTCTAGAGGTCATTTGAAGGAAGTTAGAGTACCAAGCCCTAGGGGCTTATAGATCTGTGCAAAGGCAGATCTAGGACAATAAAAGGCATCACAATGATCTCTAGACGCAGAAACTTGGTTCATGGATCCCCCCATACTACTTTAGGTGAGACTTCATCCTGCGCTACGCAGGTTGATGCCGAAAGGGCCAGTAGTGTAGGGTTTTGATTAGCGTAGTTAACTATGAACCTGGGTCAAGACCCACTAAGCCAACACTACAATCATAATCAATCATCAAGCCAATGCAACAAGAACATGAAATGCAAGAGTAGAGACACACATGTCACTGAAATGCATGCACGACCAACACACACTGCCCATCCAGTCTAAGAGTTGAACCATGCTCTGGTACCACTCTATAACACCCTCCTCCCAAATCCACCCAAGTAACCATACCAGCCAGGGTAAACATGAGATGAGAGGCTACTATGATCAGATTCGACCTCCTATGTAACCTTAAGGAAGTGAAATTGACAGAACATCACAAACAATCATCAAACATCATCAACAGAACCCTCAAAAGACAAGTCAGCCACTCAAACAACTTGTCCTTGTGTCCCACTATTATTCTGGATCTCTTAGGCCATAGTCACTCTCATGCTATGGGCAAGGGAGTGACCAACAACCCAAAGTCTCTCTCACAGGCTTTCCTTCTAGCAACCAAGGACCAAAATTGCCAATTCTATGCCAGCAACCCTGGGATTTAAGCCACTTTTTGAAGCCCAGAGTCGAGGCCACTACCCAGAATGGAGTGATAGTTTAGAATCAGTAAAAATATAGGGAAGTAATGATGCAAAAGTAATAAACTGAACAAGACCGTAACTAGACCCCTACTAGCAATGACAGATATTTTGTCAAAAATACCATCAAAATGTAACCTTCAGGTGTAAACAATAAAATTAAATGTAGGGATCTCATACTTATCTAAGAATCGTTATGAACCATTGTTCCCTCATGTCATTTGCTGCACTATCATCAATTAGGTCATAAACACATTATCCATTCATGTATAAGTAAAAACATGTTGAGATCCATACATAGATGTTGTCATAAAATATACATATAACCAGCATAATAGGAATAGAAATACCATAAACATATCAGCCATCAAAATCCACATATACATCAATACATTTACACATGAAAATCAAGGGAATGGATATCACATTAATGAATGTAATGAACCAACCAGAGATGGGCCTACCATGTTCAACCTGACCATAGATTGGCTGAGCCAAGTCTCTCTTCAGTCAATCACCTATGTTCCATATTCCAAGCATGAATGTGGAACTCATAGAAAACACCAAAAACACCAATCAACATGGATGCCACCAGAGTTCTCCGCCTACACCGTGAGGAATTTGAGTGCCTCCTAGTCTCTCAATATTTACTGTGCATCAACAGTCTGATCCAAGGATCACTAGGCCCTACACCAATACATATTCTTCAGGATTTACCATGCATTCCATCTCGAGACCACTAAGCCCAATAGAGAGAAAATCCACCTCTTGGCTTTACCATATGTCCCATCATTCACTAACAAGGATTCACAGTACCACCGAGGCACACAATCTGGCTTTACCGCAACCCACAGTCTAGTTCAAGGGTTACTATGCTAGTGGCTTCATGATCCTCAATCTATTTCAGGCACCACTCAGACCATGTTTTTATTTATTTGGAGATCCACACCACTCAGCTTCGAATCCAATCTAACCATCCCACGAAAACCAAATGAGAGAACCCATCTCATCAAATCTATCAGGAAATGGTAGGGCTAGGCTGAAAATACTCTCACACCTGGAAAAACTCATGCCAAGGTAGAAAAGAAACACATGCAATCCCATGCATGCCAAATCTAGCAAGGAAAATACACATGCAAGTCGATACCTGTAATGAAGCATGTTATAACTGCTTGATCTTTCCTTTCCCTGCTTGATCTTTTCTTCTTCTTACCTTCTTTTCCTTTCTTGCTCCAATGCCAAAGTGCTCCAAGAAACTCTAAGTGTCCAAGAGTGAGAGAGAGAGAACAATGAGAGAGTCCCAAAACTAAACTGAAAAAAGGTTACCAACTGATCCTTAGAATCCTTTTTATGAATGAGGCCTCTATTTTCCTCATTTTCCATTATTTTCCTTCATTTTCCTCCTCACATGCAACCTGTGATCTTTCACCTCCCTTTTCTCCTAATTTCCATTATTTTCATAAATAATTGTGCCAAAAATGCCATTTTTCCTTTACCAAGCCTTAGCCATTTCCTTTGCCAATTTCCTTAGCCATAAACAACCAAATAAACACCCCCTAGGATATATTTCCCAACATTCATCTTGGAATAAGAGCCCCATCAAGTGTGGTTATTGTTTTTAACTTTTATTACATGGAATTTTCACCAAAGTTGTTAAACTGTGACTTTTCACCTTCTTTTTCTCCTTATTTCCATTATTTTCATAAATAATGTGCAAAAAATACTTTTTTGCCTTTCCAAAGCCTTATCCATTTCTCTTTCCAATTTCCCCTTAGCCATAAACCACAAGTGATTCCCACTAGGATATTTTTCCCAACATTAAGCTTGGAATAAGTGTCCCTTGCTCATGGTCTTATTTTACCTTTATTAACTTTTATTACATGAAATTTTAATTCAAGGTTTTTACACAAAATTTCTATAAATACAATTTCATGGAGAGCCCAAAAAGAAAGAAGGAGTTTTGCATTGTTATGCTACAAAAATTTCTCCAAAGCAATCTAGCATCCATTGTGAGGAGAATTCCACCATTATAGAGAGTTTTCTATGCTTCTTTGAGAGAGAAAGAGCTTACAAAAGATATTTAGAAGGAGAAATCCTTGTTGAGAGATATTGAGCACCATTTCTCAAGAAACTCCCTTCAAGTGTCTTTGATACTTTATTTGTAACTCCTCCAACATCAACAGTCAATACAGACGATCATTTTCCTACTCCTTTGTTGATTTCTTTTGCTTCATAAGATTTTTTGTGTTATTTAGTTTAGTCTTAGTTTAGTTTTGTCTATGCATTGTTTCCATTTCATCCAATGCTTTGTTAGTCCATACTTGCTCACTAACATCACTCATTTTTTTGTATACTCCTTGTAGGAAGCAACCAGCAACACGGAAGGTGTTTTTGAGACTCACAGACAACCAAACACATAATACAACAATGATGAACCTAACCCTAGGATCAATGGTTATTTTCAAACCTTGCGAGATATATGGTGTTGATTGATTAGGGTTATTTTTAAATTTAAATGTATACCATGGCTCGTCATTCCTACCATTCATTCATTCATTTATCGAGTTACTTAAGCAGGGCCCTGCAAGCTCTAAGATTTGTTCTGTTGTCACAAATTTTGCACTCAGTTTATTATTTTTATATGGTTTTTAGGTCTTTGTCAATGTAAACCAAATGACTACATCTCTAGTTAATGAAACCCATAATTTATTGTTTGGCTCCCAAGGTTTCTAGTTCCAAGTAAGACTTCTTTGTTCTATGCATTATTCCTTCTTGAACGTGATTACAGTTCATTCCTTTTCAACTCCGATACAATATTTCTTCTTCAAGTTTTAATATCAATATATACATTTAATTGCATAGTTTGTATTTGGGTTCAATAACATTGTTTCTTAGATATCAATTGCTTCAAGTTTTTCGTCAATAGGGTTTTAAAGTATTCTATGCATGAGAACAACCTTACAACTATGAATTTAACCCTTAGACTAGTATTTACAATTAACCCTTAGTTCTAATCCCTTCCTATATGTGTGTAACGTTTAGGTTTTTAAGCTATTGCTATCTGGTTTTGGAATTTGTATACATATTTAATTTTCAAGCTAAATGTGTTCTCCTTATTGCTTAATTTGTTATTTTACCTTGGGATTGGGAAAAAATCAACTTATTTCTCAAATGCATATATGCATTTATTGTTGTCCAGTCTATCAATACCTAGTATATTGGTTCAAATTAGGTTTTCCGTTACAATTGGGTTATTTGAAAATGAAAACCCTACCCCTGTATATATTGTTGGTATTCAACTCTTTGTTACAATTCCTTGTAAGATTTTCCCTTAATATTTTCACACTATAATATTTGGGTTTCTTCTTTGTGGTTATTTTCCTTTAATTGGTAATGTTGTTCTTGGAAGAAATTCTTATTTATGATGCAAGAGGTTATCGGTATAACCTATTTATTATTTTCCTTGGTTAATTTTTTTACTATGAAGTTATCTACTTTCACAACTATGTTTTATAGTTTGAAACCCTAGCTACCTCTCAATTTTGGAAATTCTACAGGAAGTTTATTTTAAAATCCCTAATTAAATTGTTTGTATATCAGTGATATAATCATATTATTGACTTCGTTTTGAAAATCAATAATATTGTCTTGAATTTTGGTTTTTCCCTTTTTAGGGTTTTTAATTCCTTTATAAGTTATCCTTTCTTTATTGTTTAGTATTTTTTTATCAATTTCTAACAGTGTAATTACTTTGTTGCAAAGGTTTCTAGCAAAGAGAAAGGATTAATTTCAAGGTAACTCATATCCAATTTCTCTCTCATTTTTTCCACTTAGTTTCATATGTAATATTCTTATTTATAAGTATTAACATAATTTATTTTTCCTCTTATATACTTGCAAGCAAATATTTTACCAAACACCTAAGCCCTTTTCTTTTGATGTTTCCAGTTTTAGGCTTCAACATACTTCATCAATCCTTATGGAACATTATGTTGTCTTTACAAGTCATATGTTCTTATACCTTTGATCCTTGTCTTCTTGCTCATGACCAATGAATTCGAGATCAAACCCATTTTTTTGCTATCTATTTTTATTTTGTTTCCTTTTCGGTAGTTTTTGCCTTTCCGAAGGATTAACTCTACCCGCTTTTAAGCCTGAACATGTATTGTAAATTAAGGGTAATGTTAAACATAAAAATTTTATCATTCTCTACCTATAATGCCTTTATGGAAGTTCTTTCTCCATATTAATATACAAAATATGTTATATGATTTCAAATTTGTGACTTATACTGATATCTTTCATTAAATGTAATCCCTAGTCATGAATGTTATAATTTTATTCATATTTTATTTCTCTATATGGATCTTGATTGTTCTTTCTTTTTAATTTTGAATATGTTATTTAACATGAAATGGTACCAGTGATAATTTTCATGACTTATCTGATAGGTTCTTAGAGACTTAATGTCATCCTCCTATAATATTATTTCCTTTATTTATATCATTTATTTGTTTCAAGTTTTGAATAACTTTCACTCATGTACACATTAAACATGTATACATAAATACTTACATACAAACACACACATACATATTGACATAAATTATTCTAATAACCCCAGATTTCTTCAGATTTGAATACTTATGTATCTTACCATAATATTACACTATTATGGCATTATATATATAATTTAGAAATATGTATGTTTATGCTTTCCTAGGTTCTCTCTATTCAAATATTTAACAAGTTAATCTTTCTTGTATTGGTCATATAAACTTCAAAGAAAGTATCTACATTCTATAGGGAAATTATGTAGAGACTTGTATTATATTATTTTTTGTACAACAAAATTTTCTCTATGTATGTTTAATTTTTGTTCCTTTTCCAAAACATTCCTTATACAACCAAGTACTCTAACAATTTATTTTGATTGTTATTATATATATATATAGATAGAGAGAGAGAGAGAGACTGAAGCACACATAATTAACTGTGACAATTCATAAGAGAATATTTAGATAGGAAAATTTAGGGCATCATCTTGAAAATTTTAAGCCTGGAAGTTGTTGCAATAATTTACCAGCTCCTCCCAACCTGTGATAATTTTCAGTAGTATCCCCTGAAGCACTTTTTTTAGCAAGTTATCATTTTTTCCTTAACTTGTCCTTTCCTTTCCCTCTGCACCAAATTAGCTTTGTGTGCTTCCTTTTTTCCTAGCACGGTGATCAAATTGGATAACCTTCTCTACCATTTGTTAGTAGTTGGTAACTGCCTCCACCTCACCCAACAGGTGGCGTGCAATTACTAGCTCATTTATGAGCTCCACTTCCCCACTTTCCAAGACAACTTCATGTATGTTAGCAAAGATAATGATCAAATAATACTATAATAATTTATAATTTAATCATTTATATTAAATGCCCAGGACTTAATGATTGGTAATCAATATCAATTAAATTAAATTAAAGTACAGATATAACTATTTCAACGAGATGTAACTAAAGCATCGATTTCTAGATATTTATTTTATTGACAACATTATAAATACAAAACTTACATTCAATCCTTATTAGTTAATCAAACTGATAAATTATTTTTCAAGCAAGTCTTCTCAAGCTAATACACAGTCATACTTAACCATAATTACAAAGTCACAATAAAATATTCAAGCCAGTGGATATCATATGAATAAGGAGTTGGAAAAATGTGAGAAATGACTTGGCTAGGGATTCAAATGTGGCAAGTGTTCTTGATTTCTTATTGGTGTACCTTTTAGACGAGGAGCCAGAGAGGATGTGTTGAAAAAACCTCAATCAAATTGAGCCATCAATGACTTTGTTATAAGAACACCATAGATGAAAATTCATCACATGGTTTTTAGGATATTTCCCTGTTTTTCCTTCAATTTTTGGTATATATGAGGGAAATTTGGTTAACATGACCTTCCATGTAGCATTATTGACTATGGTATCATTTCTTAGTTTTGAAAGATTAGGGAGATTTAATGAAGTGAAAATGGTAGGTTACATGTAGGGGTGTCCATATTGGCATGAACAATATGAGATTGTTGGCTCGAATGAGTCATCGGGGAAAAGACCCGGAGTTCAGGCATAGAAGGCAAACAATGGTATGCTATAGTCTAGGACGGCACTGGCATTTTCACCTCACCCAAAAGGGAAAAGAGTCTCACCTGAAGCACATCGCAACCAAAAGGGGAGAAGGGCTCAGCATGGGATTGAGGGGGTATAAGCTATACATAGGTAGTCATACACATATGTGGTCATAAAACATGGAACATAGATAATGATATCCTCAACTCATACATAGAGACTCATCATATATACCACAGAACTAACAACATACTAGTGTCGATCTATCAAGCACCAGCCTCATGTAACAAGGAGACTAATTAAAATTTTGATCAGCCATAATACAAGATGTGCAATACACTTATGAGTCTTAACAATCATAAGCTCGAAATACATTAAAGTGTCCGAACAGAATACATTATAACTTGGCTTCTCGCCATCAACAATATAGAGAATACCCGGCACAGTAGCTCGAGTCAGATCTGCTCCACAACTCAATTCCTTAGTTCCTAGCCCTTCCTGCTTCTACTCTAGTGTCTGCATATCGCCTCGGTGACCCAATCCTTCAGTGTCTCAGCAACAACCCCAACAATCAATGAACAACCAACAACAACCAATAATCAACCCCTTCCTTTATGTTCTTCCTCTCTTTATATCCTTCTCAGATGCCTAGACTGCCAGTTCTCGCTCGGCTGCTTGTTTCCTTGGCTACCTCTACGCTTTCCCGTCTCCTCGGCTGCCTTTGCCTTCCATTTCCATCTGTCACGTGGAATGAGTCGATCTTGCGGACAAGACAGACCTTCCTAGAATCTAATGAAGACCTAATGAAAAACAAACCAACCAGACACTATCTTTCTCTAAATGTGCTTTATAAATAATGGAAAACAAATGTCTTTAAGGGCCTACCTCATGTCCAACGCAAGTTCGGAGATGCTTTCGCTCCTTTGATCCAAGTAAGTTCCTTTGTCGCAAACCTGCAAGCACAAAAAAGGCAAACGATTAAATAGCACCTGAATATCCAATATTATAAAACATATTTAACATGAAAGTCAAGGAGTCCATGAAACAAATAACATGAGATACTTGTTGAGAAAAATGATTTTGATTGTATTAATTCAAAAGGAGAAGAACCTTACAACCTTTGCCTTGACGCTGTACAAGCTCCTCCCAGGGTCCAACAAGAAGTCTCCTCTACTTTGACAAGCTTCACTCACTCCCCAATGAAGCCAAAAAGGTATGTGATCTCTCCTCTTAAGCTCAAATAGGAAGTCTTGATTTCACTAGCATTTACCCTCAAAAGTTCAGCTTCTAACCTCCCTGGCCACTGACCCAATGCCTCAATTTATAGTGCAATGGAGATCAGTTACCAGCTCCTCCTTCAAAGGGATAGAGTCCTCCTTCAAAGGGATAGATCCTCTCAACAAGGGATTAGTTCCTCCTATGATGGGATGCATGAACCACTTGGAGCGAACAATCCACGTAACAAATGCTTCTAGAAAACTCTAGAATTAACCCAAGATGAGTTTTTTAAGATAAAGATTGCGCCTTTTGACTTTTACAGGGGTACGCACCTTCCCCTTTACATACAGAGCGTATAAGTATGCAGATACCTTGAACAAAAGGTGCGGGCCCGCAGGCAAAAGTAAGAGAAAGTGCGGAACCAGAGTTATATTGCTTTTTTGATGTCTTTCTCTCTTTTCTCAAGCTTGTTTTGAAGAGCTGAGGTTTAAGACTTGCTTAGGAAGCTGGTATAGGTGATGATAGGCCTACACCGACTACAAATAATCAAGGTGACGATATTTTTGTGTAACACTAAGGGAATGGTTGATTTAACTATGTTAGGAGGAAAAATGAGCCCATATAATTACCCATTTATAGGGCTTATCATCACCCCCTGTTGAAGGTGTTGCTCATCCTCTGAGCAGCTTAGTCCATCTCCTCATCTTTTATGGCCCTGGTGGCCTCTCTAGCATCCCAAGATTCCGATGTTGTTTCTTCTTCCTTGTCATAGAAGCCTGTTTTTCTGTCTATCTCTTCCCATTGCCTCGCTCTTCTTCTTCTTTCCTTCCTTCTAGCATGTTTAATAGCAATGGTGGACTCAGTTTGAGGCCAATCCAATTGACCTGCAGCCTCTGCATTGAGTGCTTGTACATTGGCACTCTCCTTAGAGCCTCCTTCATCCTCATTAGGGAATGATATTCCTTGATCTTCAAATTGTGTGGTAAGGTGTTCCATCTCCTCATACATGTATGCACACAGTCATCCCCAAGTAACATTTCCATGTCCTCAAAATGTGCAATGGCATGTGCTTGATCACTTATATATCTAGAGGCAATTTGAGGATTATTGGCAAGTAGCCGGTGTATGCTGATGAGAGCCATAGGATCTGATGGCTCAACTCTGATCATTAATGGCTCATTTTGCTCCCTTATCATCAACCTTTTTACTTATGTTGCCCTTAACTCTTCATGGTTCATCCAGGAAGACATGGCCATTAGTTGTAGGTCCCCTAGCTTGGCATTGGGATCCCACACATTCATGTATGTGAGGGCCATATTATGCAGGTAAAATTCTACCATCTTTTCCTTATCTTCTGCTGTGCTTTGATCGCATAGGTCCATAAACTGTCTATAATCTTAAAAAGGCATTGTGCCTCTTTGTGCCAAAGTCTTGATCTAAAATTGTAGTCATTGGTCCTTGAGGTATAATCCATAGGATTTTGCTAGTGTTCTACATTGTAGTGCCTCCATGGATAAGCTATCCATGCATGCCAGCTGCATCTCTTTCTCCTTTAGCTACCTCCTTAGCAATTAATTTTCAGTTTGAAGTTGGTTTCTTGCAATTTTCTCTTTATGTCTGACAGCACTTAACTATATGCCCACTTCTCTAAGTCTGTTCTCCATATGGCCAACATCCTCAACTCCCTTGAATTTGGCTATTTGCATCCACCTATGTGTTCTTATTCTTTCCTTCTCTAGTTCAAAGAATAGTGGAATTGCAAATTTTTGTGGAATTATCCTTCCTCCTTCAAGAAGATGGTAATAGGAGGCAAGGCTGGGTTGGGGATCAAGTTCTTGTGGCTCTGTAGCTTCCTCCTTCCCTTTTGGCTGCTCTTCTATTATTTTCTCCAACTGTTGGGTCTCTTGTAGCTTTGATATTGTCTCCTATAGAATTGTCTGTAACTTCTATATGACTGTTTTTAGGTCTTGTAGTTGCACTTTTTCCTTCCAGGTGGAAGATCTAGGAGTCCCTCTTTCATATGTGATAGGGGTTTCAGAGGGAGATTCTTCCCCTTTGACAGTGGATGAATCTTCAATTGTAATGGGCACTATTGAAGATGGCTGGGGTTTCCCTGTTTTGATCCTTGTGCTTTTCCTAGCTTTGAAATACATGGAGGCCTGCCTTTTTCTCTTTTCTTTGGCTTAATTGGTGTGCTCAGGGCTGTGAGGGCAGCTGTTGCCTTCCTTTTTAGGGTCTCAGGGGACCCTTCTCTTTGTTTTGCCTTTGCTGCCTCTTTTTCTCCTCCTTCTGCCTCCTTTTCTATCTCTGTTTGCTATGTTTCTTCCCCTTTCTCCTCTTCTATCTTAGTTTCTTCCTTCTCCTTTTCTTGTCCTGCTGAGTCATCAATTGCTTCCCCTTCTCCCCCTTTCTGCTCTTCTTCCTCACTGTCAGAAGGACTGATATCATAGGTGACGACCTTTATGTCATCGTCTGCTGTCATGTTCCTGAAGACTTCCCATGTTATAGGGAGTGTGAATGTATGGAGGGCTTCTTCCACTAAAATTTTGATTAACCCATGGTGAGCCATCTGATCTGGACTCCCTACCTTAAACTTAATGTTGGAGTCTATGAGGAGACTGCAGGAGGAAATAGGGGATGCTGAGTTTCTAGGGTGTTGGAGTCTCCATGCCATGTCTCAGCTCATGAAGGATTCTAAAATGGTAGCCATAGACTATGCTGTACCTCCCTTCATAGGAAATGTATTTGATGATTTGATAACTAACCTCATCCTAAGGGTATAGTATTCTAGCCCTTCTAATGCCATTTTTATCTTCTACAGGATGTTCATTGTTTTGGCTGAAGTTTTTCTTAACAGCATGTCCAATTGGTTTTTCATCTTTGCTCCAAGGTAATCCAAGAGGAAGGGTAGTAACCCTACTGATAAATTCAGGGGTTATCTCATTGGAAAGACCTCTAAAAATGACAGTGGCATGTGTTCTTGAGTGAGGGATTAAAGAGAGGGCAAATTCCTGGGCAATTTCCTCATCAAACCCTTGGAATTTCTCAAAAAAGTTCATCCAATTTGCCCTTGTGAATATGGCCACTACATGGGGATGTTCATGGAGCCTGGTGGAATTAGTGGGCTCCTTCCTTATGAATCCTCTTCTCATTGTGCTTATACCCCTTTTGAACACCAAATGTAGAGATGGAGACAATAATTTTGAAGAAACAGGAAAACAGAGGAAAACTGTGTTTTTTTAAAAACAGGCAGAAATTTTTAATGTAATTCCTCTTCTTCTATGGACTCATTTCCTCCTTAAAATGACATCATTTCTTGTATATGCTGATAATCAAGGTGGCTATGCATGGACCCTACCTCCTCAATGTTGGGTTGTGTTATATTCTTTCCACATAGTTAACAGGGGGTTTGAGGGGTACCCGTAACCCCACTTTATGGGGTCCGGGGCAGCGCCCCGAAAAATTTTGGTTTTGGACCCTATGTTAGGTTGGGCAGACCCACCTATGGTTTTGTGCATGATTTTTGCACATGTTTTTTGGACGCGATGGTTTTCAGTCCATGGTATTGGCTTCGACATGTATATATGTATTGTAACATTGAAAGGAACATAATGAAAAATCAAGTTGGTAGTCCCGGTTTTTGGATCCAGTGGGAAATTTCTATGTATATGTGTTTTATGTGTTATGCTCTCGCATTTTTATTTTTTCCTATGATTTAGAATTCGTATGCAAGTAATTTCTGTACGGAGTTAAAAACTACACTCAAGCCAGACATCGAGCAAAAAACCTGTGTTTTCTTCTTAAAAACAACTCACTGCCCCTCCTATAGAACTGCCTGTAGGTGCTCCTGTAGAACTTGTAAGTGCTCCTGTAGACAATGCCGAGAGTAGGAGGATGGGTGAGATCGATGGAAAATGATGGTTTCAACGCTGTGGAGTGACAAGGAGTTTGTTGCAGCTAAGTTTATGAGGAGAGAATAAGGGAAAAGGTGGTGAGAGTGTTAGAGGAGGAGTACTTATTACTTCTTTTAGATATTTTTGGTGACGGAGGTGAGCTGGCAAAAATGTACGTTGGCCATATTTGGACCGTTGGTCCCCACCTGCCTTGTCATCATTTCCTTTTCCTCGTAATCATCTCTCATGATTGCATCGGAGTTCCCATTGCCTCCACTACCTGTCCTTGACATCTCTCTTGAGTTTAACTAAGCGCACGTGTGGTGACATCTTTGGATAAGTGAAGTCAACTGGATGAAGGTGGCCAAGTTAACTAGCCACGTCAACCCCAACCAGCCTCAACCATCTTGTTGTTATTGCATGATCCCTAATTACACCAATGAAAACAGAGGAGCGAGTTAGTTACTTACCTGAAATCTGAATGCGTCTACTGTGAGGTGCTATGGCCTTTCCTTCTGCTGCATGCCTTTATTTCTTTTGATGCATGCTTGTCTTCTTGCTAAGATATGGCTGCGTTGTATGCAGGTTCCTTGGTGGCTGGATCTAATCTTCAGGTGTCTGCTTCAACCTTCAGATTTGCACCCTCATGTTGCTGATGCTAGATTTTAATGGGATCAACTACTACAGGAATTCCTACAGGAGCTCCTGTAGCTACTTCTCCCTTTGAAATTTTAGCTTCTTTGTGCTTGGGGCTGTGAGGATGATGCCAAAAATGTGGATAGAGATGGAGAGGTAATAGGTAAGTTGCAGGTGAGGTGAATGGTGTTGTTCTTTTCTATTATTTTTTTTGTTTTGTTTTGTTTTTTTTTTTTTTTTTTTTTTTTTTTAACTGTTTTTCTGTTCAGGGAGAAGAATGGTGCTTAGGATATGATGTAGGTCTAGACATGATGGAAGAGATGTTTGAAGACTGCAGGAGGATTTATGAACCCTTTATGAAGCTTCCTTGTTTCTCAAACTGCCTTTAAACCTAATTTCTCAGTAATTTCTACATGGGCTTCTTGTAGAAAACACAGGGTCTCCTGTAGAAAACACAGTTTTTGAAAAAAAGCACAGTGAGGTGAAAAGAATGTCAAGAATGATGGAGAAAGGCGAGGGAAGATAGGATAGGTGTTGGTATTGGTTTCAGAGCTCCTTTGGAACCTGCGGTTGCTTCCTGTAGTCCTCCTACAAATCTGCAATGCAACAAAAAAAATCTTCTTTTTCACTCTTTTTCTTTTCTTTTTTGAAAACAACTAGGGCACCTCAGAGAGGTTTTCACCCTAATTGCCTGCTCTGGGCGCCTCCAACGGAGGTTTTCACCCAGAGATCTTATTTTTCTCTTTTTTTTTCATCATTGGGCTGTCTTAGAAGAGGTTTTCAACCCAATGATGGGATTCAAGCACCTCATGGAAGTTTTCACTTGAGTCCTTATTATTTTTTCTCTTGTTTTTCATTTTTTTCTCCTACTCTGCCCTACTTGAAAAACAAAATCACTTTTAAGTATAAGAATACTTCCAATGGAGCCATGTGCACATCAAGATGATAGACAAAATGATGTGGAGGCTTGAAATGTATGCCTTAACATGTACCTTGATTTCAGAGACCAAATGATTTGACTTTGAAAGGATCAAGCATAGTTGAGGAAGAGAGTGATGATGTAACTTAGTGACTGTTTGGAACCATATTTCAATATAGTTGTGATGTCCTTGGTCCTCTTGCTGATCTGGATCATTCTTCATGTCTTCTTCTACCATGACCTTCACATCTTCCTCTTTTTGCTCATTTTTCTCTTGAATACATGGAGGATTTTATGGTAACCCTGGGGGAGCTCTTTCGATCTCTTATTTTGATGTCTTCTCTTCATCAAGTGCAGCCCATGGTTCTTTGATCTTCTCTTTTGAATCTTTTTCTTCTGGATGTGGTCTTTTAATGACATCAATATAATCTCTTTTTTACAATACTCTTCCTGAGCTATGGTGAATACCATTGAGCTCAAGAGGATTCGTTTGGAAGTGTTGTACCTCAGCATTGTAAATGGGTTGAGCTACTTGAATGTGTGGGTTTGGAAATGGTGGTACATGTAGTCGAGTGGGAGTGTATATTTGAGATGGATGTGGATGGGGTTGTGGTTGGGCAGGTGGTGGAGGCAGAAGAGCGGGAAGAGGGATGTATTGGGGCCTCCACCCCTGATGAGATGCATTCCATTGAGGTTGCAGCTGAGCATAGGGTTGAAATGAATGGGTGGTTGGTTGGGCATGATATGGAGATGTGAAGGACCAAGGAGAAGGTGTGGACCAGGAAGGATGAGCAAGGGGGCCCCAATAAGGTATGGATGTGACTTGGTTGTGGTTGTAGTATGCTTGAGATGTCCCTTGCATCCCCTGCTAATATGGTCTAGGCCCATGCGGCCTCCTTTGGCTTATGTAATAGATCTATTCAGTGGCTCCTTCGCCCCCTTGGTATACAGCTTTAAGTCCGGGCAAGGAACGGCACTTATTTGTAGAATGATTTTCTTCACAGATTGAACAAACTTCTATAGAGTTCAATGGGCATTCATTCCTAGGATGCCTCCTGGTGCATCTAAGGCAAAAAATGGCCAAAGCCCTCTCTGATTCCTCTTGTTTTTTTTTTATATGTAAGGTATCCATTTGCATGGCAAGAATCTGCAGCATCTCACTCTTGAAGTTTTCCAGCATGTTTCCAATTTCACCTTTAATGGATGAATTGGAATAAGAGGTACTGACCCCAGCATTTATGTTTTCAGCCATTGTCTCCAGAGGAACATTTTCTTCTTCTTCTTCCCCAATAGGTTCTTCTTGATCGCAGCCACCGAAGAAAAGAGAAGGTTGGCTGTGTGAAGCAGTGGGGGTGTTGGACAAAATTTTTCCAAAGTTATCTCTATTCCTACGCGGCATGAAAGGAAATCTTTTTGGTTGGTTTTTGTTTCTTTTTCCCCACACTGAAAGTACTTGCAATACTGAAATTGATTGAACAAAGCAATTTGCAACTAATTGAAATGAACTTGTTGAAATAAAATTTGCAAAATTGAAGAGGAAAGCAAGGAAATGCAGAACTGAAAGAAAGGAAGTGACTAATCTACTTTCGCTGAAATGGAAATTGCAGAATTGAAAAGGAAAGCAAAAGAAATGTAGAACTGAAAGAAAGGAGATGACTATTCTACTTTTGTTGACATAAACTATTAGCAGAATGTTGTAAGAAGAAAATAGAAGAAAGCAATAATCACATAATACTCTGACGCTTCCCTGGAAACGGCGCCAAAAAGTGATGAGCACCAGTATTGCAGCAATAATGTTGCAACTGCTGGGTTTCCTACTTTACTCTTATCAACCCGGTAGTTCGTAACAAACTTGGAAGCAACGGTGTTGTATGCACAAGTACTAGTTCTTATTGCAGGCTGTCACTTGGTCAGCTGGCACAAGATCACTAGGAGTTCAAGCCAACTTCTACGGATTCTAGAAGAACATCTATATATGATGAAAGAAAGGAAGGCTTACTCTATAGAGGCTACTATAATTGAAAAAAAGGAAAAAGACTGAAATATCAAGTAAACCTAGCAAACCCTAGTTAACCAACTAATCCTACTTTTGCAGAAAGCACTATGAAAACCATGAAATGAATGCCATTACCTAAGCAAGGAAGTAAACAACATCTACTCACACTATTTTTAGAAGTAAATGAGCAAAAACATCTTTTTGGATTTTTACGTATTTTTATGTGAAATTGACAGGCATGTATTTTATTGTCTGTGAAGGTGAAAGAAAATAAGTGGTGTTGAAGGGCGACTTTGGGATTTGTGGGGATGTAGGATGGTGTGGATGGGTCTTAGGAGGTCTCGGGTGGCCTTCTGGAGGCTTTTCCCACACTCGGCCTTCAAAAGAAAGCCTACAAGAAAATCTACAGGAGGACACAGGGGATCTATAAGAGGTCTACAGGAGAATGCCGAGAGCAGTTTCGAAGGTTTTGAGGGTGTGAGAGTGGGTGGAAAAGGTAGGTGAAGGTTGGGATAATGTGTTAGGGTGCCCAGGGTCCACCAAGAATCACTAGGAGAGGGAAAGATGATTTGGAGAGAGGAAGAAGTCCTATGGAAAAATGCAGAAAACTAAGGCAGATTTGAGGTGAACTTTGGGCGACTTGTAGGGCATGGATCAAAGAGAGAATGTGATGGCAGATAGGCTGACCTATTGTGAGGAGAGATCTACGCAAAAGAACTGACAGTCAACCAATAAGATCAAGCAAGCAAGGAAGTGAGTACATCTAAAAAAACAAAATTTTGCGTCAAGCTAGTCTAAACTTCCATGGAAGTGAATGTTGAGCAACGCTATAAGAAAAAAAAGCATGGAAGAAGACTTATTGCAAATACAGAAATGAGCATGGTGAAAGAGGTCTAAAGCAAAGCATTAACCTTCTAACACACTTGCAAACACTAGAAATTCTATGGACAAGGAAAATCTGTGTTTTTAGGGCAGCAAGAGGGTCTTTGCCTCAATTCATAGTCCCAAAGGAAGGAAAAGAGGCCAAGGCATTATTGTAAGCCTTTTGAATCTTCTTTCTATCATCGCTTAACCTGCTATAGAAAACACAAATGAAAACAAACTACTAAACCATAAGAAACAACCTATTCTTAACCAAGAAAGAAATTCATCTAACATCAACTAATCCATAAACGGAAGCAAAGCATATAAATACAAACAAAGAGGAGCTTGGCTGCTTCGATTGGGCCCTAACCCAAGAGCTTCAGCCCTCTGAGGTAACTCATTGCTAGCTCAAAAAAGATCTCATCTTTATTATCAAAACAATAACAGGATTACATGAAACTGTCCACAAAAGTAAGCTCGAAGTTGAGCAGAGTTTTACTATAGCAAAAGTACAACAAAAATCTGACCCTAGTGAGGCCCTAGGCCTCTCTACTTATACAACTAAAGCTCCCAAAGACTTCCTTAAAATCAGGGAGGCTTGGCTCCCAAAACTCAAGATAAACATCAGTTATCCTTCACTTGCTTGGTTGCCTCCTAGTGCATTGATTTGGTTGTTTGTACTCCAAGCTGCATGAAGGGGAATTCGAAGTGGGGAATAATAAATGAGGGGGATTCCCTCCTATAAATCATATCCTTTGTCCACTTCGAATTATTGATGCCAACTGTCCATTGAATCTTTGACTTTGTTTTCAAAATTCAACAAAAATATGCATTAACCACATATTAGACCACATGGTATCATAACTAACTCAACTCACTCCATGAGCATAAATATAATAAAAAAACATGCAATAAGTTAAGAGAATGGTTGATTTAACTATGTTAGGAGGCAAAATGAGCCCATATAATTACCCATTTATGGGGCTCATCAGGTCCCAATACAATCAAACCTACATAACAATAATATTGTAGGGACACAACAATAAAAATAGTGGGCTTCTATGGAGCATAATAATAACATGGGGACTATATGGGCACAATAATATAATAAGAGGGTTGCACTAATAACAATAGGGTTTCACTAATAGTATAAGGACCTAACATGCCCATCTCCTTCAAAAAGCGTTTTCCTCAACGCTTGAGTAATTATGGATGCTTCTGTATAAAATATTCATCCTCCCAGGTGGAATCTTCAGCAGGTAAGTTCTTCCACTTGATGAGATACTCTAAAATTGATCGATTTCGTAGCTGCCGATTTCTTGTTTTTGTGACTGCTTCAGGTTCCAATATGATTTTTCTTCCTCATCAAGTTCTGGCAATATTGTTTGAGCTCAGATCTTCTCACCTATAATCTTCTTTACGCCTGAAACATGGAAAACTGGGTGTACTTGGGAAGATGCAAGAAGCTCCAATTTGTATGCCATAGTACCAATCTTTTTTAACACCTTGTATGGACCATAATATTTTGGTGATAATTTATTATCCTTCTTAGCTTGCTTGAGGGACATTTGTTTGCATGGTTGTAATCGTAGAAATAGCTAGTCACCTACATCAAAACTTATTTCGCTGCGATATTGATTTGCCTGTTGTTTCATTCTATTCTGCGCCAAAGTGAGGTTATCCTTTAAGAGTTTGAGAACTTGTTGTTGATGCTTGATGTGATATTCCACTTCTTGAACCTTAGAATTTTATTTTAAATATGATGTAATGGACGGTGAATGATATCCATAAAGTTCCATAAATGGGGTCATTTTTTCAGCAGTATGGAAGGAAGTGTTATATGACCATTCAACCATAGGCATTTGTTTATAAGATACAAAGCAACAAAGATATCCTTCCAAACATTCGTTCACTGTCTCTCTTTGCGTAGCAGATTGAGAATAATAAAATGAGCTATGAGCTAACTTAGTACCCAAATATTCCACCTCTTGTACTCCAAAGAAACATTTGGAGCTTTTTGCATATAATTGTTTCTCCTCCAATAATTTGAGCACCCTGTGAACATGTTGAACATGATCATTCCAAGACTCATTGTAGATTAGTATATCATCAAAAAATACTAACACAAATTTTGTAAGGAAGGGTTTGAAAATGGAATTCATCAAACCTTGAAATGTAGAAGGTCTATTGGTAAGGCCAAAAGGCATGACCAAAAGGGATGGCAAAAAATCATAATGACTCTCATGAGTTCTAAATGTTGTTTTTGGAATGTATTAAGTCTTTATTCTAATTTGATGATATATTGAATGAAGATCCAACTTGGTGAAGTAAATTTCTCCATGTAATTCATCCAATAATTCACCAATGATAGGAATGAGAAATTTATTTTTAATAGTAAGCTTGTTGAGCTCCCTATAATCTAGACACGTGCGCCATGATCCATCATTCTTGTGTACCAATACCACTGAAGAAGAGAAAGAACTTTGACTAAGTTGAATTATACCAACCTTTAGAATTTCTGAAACCATACGTTCATTTTCACTCTTTTGGATGTATGGATATATGTAAGGCATGATGTTTGGGGGAAAACTTCTTGGAATCAAATGAATAACATGATCATGATCATGAATAAGTGGGAGGAATTTGGGAGTCTCAAATACCTTGGAATGATTGTCTAAAACGTTTTGGAGATCTGGAGAAATACATGATTTCGATGTGGGAACCTCTAGTGTAAATAATTGTGCAATTACGCTCCATTGTTCTTTCTTTAGAAGCTTAGTCATGTTGTTAAAGCTAATTATCTTTCCTGATTTCCCTGCAATACCCCTTAATTCAACTTCCTTTCCTTCCCAAAAAAAAATCAAGAAAAGTTCTTGAAAATTAAAAGCTATCGTACCCAAAGATTGTAGCCATTAGACTCCTATTGCAACATCTGCACCACCCATTGGAATGGAAATCATTGGACTATTCAAGACATATTATCCCATGGATAGCTTGATATTATGGCACTTTCTAGAGCAATTTATGGTTCCTCCATTTTCAACCATTGCTTGACACTCTGATGCTAGATATATGAAGCAATTCAATTCCTTGGCTATCTTACAATGAATAAAAGTATGGGTACTACCCGAATCAGTCAACACTATTACCTTTTTCTTCTTGATATGCCCTTCTATCTTGAGAGTTTAAGGAGTGGTAATTCCTGTCAATGAATTACAAGATATGGTTAGATCCATTTCTTCTTTCTCTGGGATTTGTTCCTAGTGTATATCCTCTTCTTTTGGCGTTTCTTGTTCATTTTCTTGCTCCTCTTCCCCATCTATGTAAATTAATTTCTTCTCAGCACACTTATAACCTTTAGTGTATTTTCTATCACAATTGTAACAAAGCTCTTTTGCTCTTTTTCCTTCCAATTGTTGTGTTGTCAACCTTTTAGGCGGTGAAAGGCTAGGAGCAACAACACTTCCACATTTATAGTTATGAGTGGTAGGCTTCTTTGTTGCCATAATTTTTCTTTCAATTTTTCTTGCCAACTTGCATGCCTTCTTGAATGAATCAGGTTCCCAAAGGAAAACCTCATGTTGGATGTTATCATTTAAAGTCCCTATGAAGACTTCAATCATATGCTTCTCTAAAATATCATTTACCCTTATATTCAATTTTTAGAAGTCCTTAATGTGCTCTGCCATTAAAACCTTTTGTTTAAGATTTATCAATTGGCTAAAGAAGGTGTTTCTCTTTGTATCCTCATAATGTGCAATCATTTCATCTGTGAAAATTGACCAGGTGACAAGTTGTTTATGAGAACAAATACCTCTATTCCATACAAACTAATTCGGTTCTAAATATAAAGATGTAATACGTACTTTTTGTGGCAGTTGCACATTATTTAGATCAAAATATTGCTCCATCTATAGTATCCAAGTTATCAGATCCTTGCCATCATATTTCCTCGTATCTATATTTAGAATATGGTGGGTCTTCAATCCAACGTTAGAGTCTATGAAATGATGATTAAAAATTCTTTTGTTCTCATCATGAGTTTCCTCTACTACCTTTTCGGCATTAAGAAGCCTTTCTTCTAGTGACCTTGTCCCCTCTTCCTTCAAACCTTCCATGTCTTTCTTCAAATATTCCATGTTTTCATTCAATTCTTCTTTTATACAATTTATATTATTAATCATACCTTCGATCACATTCTTCAAATCATCCCTCTACTTTTACTTACTAGGTGTTTCTATTTTCTTGATTCGAGTCATTCTTTTTCTTGCTTTTAGGAGCTCTATCTTGAATCTGTGGTATCTCTGAAATTTTGGATCTTCAAGGTATGAAATTGCGACCTATGGTAGCCCTCTACATCCTCTTTCCAATGCCACTAGTTTGATCAAATTTGGATTCTCCAAGAAAGAGTTATGCCCAATCTCCCAAGGTGACCTGATTATATACTTTTTCAGTAGAGCGAACTTGTACAAAGTGCCACCTGTCAATGTTTCGACCTTCGGACCTGAAAACGATACATAGAAACGTACAGTCTGCCCTCTTTCTATAAATTCGTACGAAATTTCAGTATGATGCTCAAAGAGAAATATATGATGATTTTCCCAAGGCCACCTATTTGGGATGTAATCGGGGGCATGCAAAAACCCTAAATGTCTTGGATCATATCTCTGAAAATATAGCGAAACAAGATCTCAAATTCGGGCTCGAGCTTCATCATGATTGTAGATACAATAGGTTTAAATTTTAGAGTCTAAGCCTTCATAGGAAAAATACGATAGCAAAAATTCCACGATGACCTGTTTGAGATGGAATTCTGAAGCTTGAAAAAACCCTAACTGTTATCGGGAAATCTAGTGTCCATTCAGAGCTACTAGTCCCACTAAGACGGGTAGCTATCTTAGAAACAAACAAAATAAAGTTACTTGTGTTTTCCTTTATGAAAAGTAGATGAGAGAGAAGCAGAGAGTACCAACCTTAGTTTCTCGCTTGGCTCCTTACTTGTTTCCTCTCCCCTTTGATAGATCTTTGCCTCTTCTCCCTTGCTTACCCCGCTTCAAAGAGCACTTGTAAAGTCAAAGCAGCATAATACCATCAAAGCACAGAGATCTACAATCATAAACAATATAGGACCAGATATATATTGACCACACAAATGCATATATTAACTCAAACATACAATAATGTGGAGGAAAACTCAAATAGCTTTATTGATAGAAAGAGTAGAAGAGAGGATTACAACCCATTGATCTGACCCAGCGTCATCCTCCCAGCATGAAAGCCCTTATTCACCTCATGAAAAGCTTAGATCACCCAACACTCTGATGGTCCACAAAGAAACCAACAACACTTCCTTACTAGATGCAAAATTCCAGCCCTTGGATCTCTGGGATGAGGGATCCATATATAGATGTTTGCAGGTGGGCAAGTCAGCTTTTGGGTTTTTGATTAGTGTCATTTTTCTGATAGTTCTCAGTTCCACTTGGAGATTTCATGATCTCTTACTCATCCCTAGGTGTATTCAGAGAGGCAAGTGACAAATGAGCAGTTTCTAGAAGATTCTATGGGTTTCCACCTAGCCAACTGCTTCTGCCATTTGTCTGCTCTCACTCATCGCACCCCACATAAGGGCTTTCCAGTATGCATCGCACTTTTTGCATGTGGCAGGTAAGATGAATCGCACCCTTAACACTGAGCAGTTTGTATGGTCCAGTTTTGACCAGTTCTGAGCAGTTTTTCATGGAGAACTTTTGGGAGATGATGTAATCAACTGACCTTGCTCCTTTAGGGTATGAAACAACACTTTCAGGGACTTAGAAGCCCTAATTTTATGGACATATGTGATTGGGGTTGCAGTGCCCAAATATGTCTATAACAGTTGCCCCCTAAAGCATGAGGTCGTAAATCTTTTGATGTCGGGTGAAATGTTTTATCATGAGGATCCGAGATTTTTCGAACTAGAAGGCGACTTGTAATAAGGTACAATGCAATACATTGTCTTCATAATATTTTCATGATCTAGCTGAAGCAGGCATTCCCATGTTCAGTTTTATAAATTCATTCTCATGTACATAGGACAGACAACCGTCTGTGTGGCAGACTGATGATTCTGGTAGAGCCATCATCCTTTGGCTTGGATGATTATTTGTACAGCAATGATGTCTTTATTTTCCTGAATATATTGCAGCTCGAATGGATGAAACTAGCTCTGGGGTCTTCAAACTCGTTCAATCTTCGCCCGAAGTACAAGTCGATCCATGTGAAAGGATGTTCTGGAGTCGAACATGGAAAGACATCGCCTGATTACCAGCCAATGATGAAGGTTGTTAATAGGCTCGAGAGGAATCACCGATAATGATAATGACCCTTAAGGTATCACAGTACAATTTACGTGGTGTGAAAAAGGACTTAGCGTCGAACACCATGCAAAATCTTTCAGTCGAAGGCCATTGATGTAAACCTGTCACCGAAAGTGAGAAACTTTCCATTGAGGAATGCAAGCTTCAAAGTACTGAAAGGGTTCTTCCTAGGTTGACTTCTTGGATAATGAGTTGGTGTCGACAAGAAGTGACCCGTCGTAGGAGGGAATTAATGAATCCCACATCTACAAAACAGAACAGAGCAAATGATTTTATGGAGGTGAAAACGATCTGATGATACAAGGTTCAGGGTGGCGGTCATGAAAGAATGAAGTGTGAAGGTATTGCAGCGGATGAGACACAAGCTAGGTTAGTGAATTATCTGAGCGACTTCTCTTGAACATATCGGTGACACTGAAGTGGATTGGTAGCGTTAACCCGAAAAATGGATGGTACGGTGGACCAATGGTAATATGATCGGTGAATGGAATAACCCAACCCGACTCAATCATGGTGATGGAATGAAAGTGTCATGTTCAAGAGCTACTTGCTACCAATAAAGTTTCTTGTTAAGAGATAAATTCCCCTAGGGTCTTGGGTTGATACCTTAGAAGATCGGAGATTTATTTATATAGAGAAACACACATTCCACACAACCATGATGCTAATATAAACAAACTCTACGATGAGAGGCCTACCTGGGGGTCCTTCATTTAAGAAGATCCAGCCAGGGTCCAAACCCTCTTGGAGTTCTTTTTGCTCCTTTAACCTGCAAAACAATCAATTCAAGAAAGTACAACAGTATATGGATCAAGCATCATAAAGAAATAATCTTCATAGCACATTGAAAGGTAGTTAGTTACACAATTAAAACAACCATTCATATGAGAATCATAACATTGATATCATAAACATGAAGAAGATTTATATCAGGAACAAAGACAAGTGTTTCTTTTATTATAGATAACTAAAGTACATAAATGAATGATTTCACTTGAGTCGTCCTTTCGCAGGCTCCAAGTAGAACCATCCTCCGGATTCGTCCAGTCTCAAGCCTTCAACAAACTCCTTCCATGACTTCATGATATCTCAAGTGGTAGAAAGACATCATCACACAAGGAAACAAGGGTTTCCTATAAATGGGGCAAGTGCTGGAAGCACTAGGTTCTTCAGACCTGGTCAGGGAAAATCTCAGCAGAGTGATCTTTCTCTCTCTTCTCTACTCCCTTAGGCCTTCCCATTGAAGCCTTTTTAGACTTCTCCCAAAGTAGTTTTTTAGTTGGGAATTCGTTGGGAACAGTTGGGCCACGGGCACTAATAGGTAATCAACAAGTGAAACCCGTGATCTCTGCCCAAAATTAAGGATATTTAACTTTTTTAAGTGTTTTAATACATATACGTGGGTTGGGTATACATAGACCCGCGTACACATGCGTTTAGCTCAGGGCAATGTCGTGTATAGGGAGTAAAACATTGTTTTTAAATTTTGGACCAAGTCTGAAAGGAGGGGTTGCCCTAGACCATGAGTGCAGCATCACAAACATCAAGAGTGAGGTTTGGAGCTATAACAAATGCCCCCTAATATATGAGGTCAGAAGGGGTACATGATGGCCGAAATGTATTAAGAAAGTTCAAGGAAATGAAATCTGTCAAAAACTAAGAAGAACTTCACCAGAGTTCAGCGTGCCAAGCCATAAAAGGAAATCAGAAAGAAACACTGTCTGAGGCGGGCATACCCATGCTCAAAGAAAGTACAGCATGTTCACATATCAAGTACAAGCGGATCCACTAAGTATACAAGTATAAAAGACTGGAAAATACATAATGGATCATCTGATCACGATCGAACAAGTACATGTCTGAATATCACATATAAGAATGTCAATGATGCTGAAGGATGAAGCGGATCACTGATATCAAAGACTGATCCCAAAAAGTAACAAATGAACATGATGGAATAAGATGGTACTACACTGCAAACTCAAGTGCCAGCATATAAAATTTCATCATGAATTACTGCAACATATAAGGTGGAGTGGTATTAACTAGCAGCAACAGGAGCAACTGTCAAGTGAACCAATGAATGTTTATACAACCTGAGGTCTTCACCGACCACCGTGGTACATTTCTACATCATGGGAATAAATGATCTGAAGTCGACCATGTGAGAAATCATTTGATTACCGGTCATTAATGCATACCATTAACAAATGCGAGACTACTCACCGGTAATGATAATTAGTGTCAAGGTACCCAGTACAATCTAACAAGTGTGAATAGATGAGCTGAAGTCAAACAGCTGTAAGAATATTTCAATCAGGAGACAATGATGGGTTCCCACTGTCGATAGCGAAGGATCTGCCACTAATGACTGCAAACCCCAAGGTACTGCCAAATAGACTCTAGATCCTTGCCCCAGAGCAATAAGTCGTAGTCGATAGGGAAAGATCTACTAGAATGAAGGCATTAAGGCATCCTTCATCAATCTAGCGCGAGTGTAACCCGTAGGCCAATAATGTGGAAGGAATCGAACGAAAAAGATGTAGTAACCTGACCGAAGCACGTTTCCGGTGTGCACAAGATGTGGCTAGCGCACGACAGAAACCCTCTGAACCATATGTTAGTGTCAGTGCTTGAAGCCTTCCTCCAGTGATCAAACATGCTCTTACAAGTGATTTTAAGGTGTCAAAATCAAATTTTGTCATTTCAGTGAGTCTTCAAGCAAAATTTGGTCAGTAGGCATTAGGTCTAGGGTTTGCTTTCACTCCTTTCGAAGTTGCCCAAATGTCGATCCATGTCACCATTCAGCTGAGTCTATCATCATTCAGAAGGTTGTTATCATCATGTCAGGTTCCATTGGGTCATTTTACACCTTGTTCATGCCTCAGTTGCGCCTAGGCAATGTTCATTTCCCTCTCCTAGGGTTTTGAAGGCAATTTCTCTTGAATGGTCAAATCATTAGCAAAACTTGTATCCTGATGTTCATACACTTTCCCCTATCATTAATGTACATTATTAAACACTTCCCATCACTGAGATCCCCCAAATTCCTCATTTTTGCACAAACCCTAGTTTCTTGCCACAAGTTGGCAATTTTCTAGGCTAGGACTATGTTTTTCCCTTTTGGACCCCTTCCCCTCACTTGATCTCTGAGATTCCACTTTCCCCTACTTCCTAACATCCCTCCCTACTTCCCAAAATTTCCCCAAGAATTTAGAAGCCCCTTATCCCCTTCATTTCGCTTCATTTCGACAAAATTCCTTGTTTCACACATTGGGATAAGTTTCACTCAAAAGATGTTTCAGAGCAATAAAAGATGAATTTTGAAAAACTAAGAGAGGTTTTTGTCCAAAACAGGCCAAGGAAGAAAACCATCCTTCACTTTTTACACAGGTGTCATGGTTTTATAGAAATGTCAAAAATACAATCGCCTCGGGAGAATTGATGCACCTCTGACGTGACCTTGGAAAAATCAAGTTTTCTCCCAGATTGGTTGGCCAAATAACTTTATTGATGAGTCAAAGAATAACTAGACAAACATATATTTCCAATGAACTATCATGATCTCAATTTGGAGTTGAGCAAGCCTTTCAAAAGTTGACTACAACAGCACTCTGCCTTGAGGCAGCCTCATTTGGCACATTTTGACCAGTCTTGGGAGATTTGATTTGTGACAAAGAAAATGAACTCCAAATTGAAAACTTCCAGTTGGGTTGGAAATTAGACTCAAAGACCTTTCCAACGAGCTATCCTACACCCAATTTCAACACCGGAAAGGCCTCCAAAAGCCTCCTATAAAATGCACCATGTAGCGCGCAGCGCATTGGGCCAGAACTCAAAATTTTTGCCACTGCTCTTCAAAATTCAAATTCTCTCAGTCTCCTTTGCCCCATGTAAGTTTAAATCATCTTGCTATTATCTTTGGTCAGTGTTTGGAATTGTTTGAAGATCGGTTGTAAGAGTATGAATGTTGAAAAACACAAACCCTACTCTCTTGTAAAGAAATGCCTCTTTAGGGTTTGAATTTGAAGTTTTAGAATTTGACTTTAGTGCCAAAACATTCCATATCTCCCTATTTCCCACAGTTCCTCCCACATTTGGCGTTTGAAACAAAAGCACCAAATCCTCATTCTTCATCTCATTCAATCCAACACAGATTTTGCAACATCATGGAGGCGGACATCGATATATTATATGACCAAGACAGAGATTGCACCACTAAACTGCATACACTAGGAGGACACTGAAGCGTCATGAAACACTTGATCCACTTCGGATTTTGGCTGAGGCTTCATTGGCTGGGCATGATACATGATGGAGGATCTTCATTCCGAATTTGAGCAAATTCGGAGAAATTTTTGTCATTTTGAAAAATTTTGGCCTAAAAACAGGTTTTTCAACTCAACGAGTAGCGCGTCGACGCGCGCGCTTATGATTGGGACACTTGCTGGAGGAAAACTTTATAGTTTTGGATTTTTCATGGTAAGTTATGCATGCTCTGGTACGGCCAAGGCATTTCATCAAGTTCTGGATGATCAAAAGGGCCAAAAACACCATGAAAATCACCTTTCTGCCACCTTTTGCACCAACAGGAAGTACTTTTGGGAGAATGACATTTTGAAGGGGCAAATGAGCTCCAAATTGGGAAATTCCACTTGGGCTGGATAGTAGACATCCAGGGATTTCCAACCAGCTATTGTGAGCTTGATTTTGATGTCAGGATGTGCCCCAAAAGTAGGTTGAAAGGCGCGCGACGCATAGAGCTCAGGTGCGCGGCGCATAGGGATTTTTGGTCAAATTTTCACCTTCTAGCTCAGAATTTCAGCCAGTTATGACCAGTTTCATCTCTTGATGTGATTTTTGACCCAGCTTGATGTAATTTGATGTACATTATGTAAATTTGGCACTTATTTACCTATTCTAGATGATTCATTCACAAAATAGCAAAAATTTAATGGAATGAATCAGTTTCCTAGCATATAGGGGTAAGTTATTTGACTACCTAGATTTCAATTCCTTGTTTAGAATTAGTTAAAACAACTCCTAGAATGATGAGCTCGACCCCTAGAGGCAAGGAAAGGGGTTAGGATGGTCTATATGATGTAATTTCTCAATCATTTTCAGAGGTTGGAGAGGTTGGACACTTGGGATTGCTTTGGCATACTATTGTACATATTTTCTCTGCATTTTTGGCTAAGGAAAGGCCAGGGTTTTGCAGCACTGTTTGGGATCCATGTGGCTTTATGTTTTGATGGTGTGCTTCTTTCAGTAATTGTAAGTTGTTATGTGTATCATTTTCCTTCTTTCATCTTTTGCAATTGAACAAATGAAGTGTTAAGGTAGAATGCATCGGTGGTTATGCTCTGCCTTTAAGTTTGTTTGATTTTCCATGTTTTCATCTATTTAAGGAGAATCCTTGAAATCTTCTTGCTCTCCTTGGCTCCTCGCCAGTCTGATCTATCCATCTCTTTCACTTTTAAAGCATCAAGACAATCGCCTTCCTTGCCCCAATCGGACCTCTGCAAAAACTGTGTCTCATCCCCGCACCCAAAATTTCCTTTCTCTTAGATTCAACAAAAACCCCAAAAAATCAATTTCAAACTCCTTATACTTCATACCTAGCCTAAAATTAATTACCAATTTAGTCATCTCGAGCCTCATTGATTACCTTTTGCCGAGATTAACCCAGAGAGAGCCCTCTCCTATCCTCGTAGGGCTAGCTACGAGGCTGAGCATGGTTTGATGTGGCCTTGAGTTTTACCTTATTTCAACCTAAGGTAGATTTGAGCGCTAACATAGTGGCGACTCCACTGGGGAAGAACTGGTTTTCTTGTTAGTGTTATTTGATTTATAGCTACAGACGGAGTCTGAAGTCATGCCAGGTAGCCTTCGAACTGCACATTGCTCTGCGAGTGCATAGTAGATAAACGTTGCTTCAGTCGGTCTTCGGTGTAGCTTGTAATTGTAACACTTAACTTATAAATTGCCCCAGTATGTGTATCAAGTTCAGATCTGATGGTTGGTGGTGAACAATGGTCAGACATCATAAGGCTGAAATCATTCACCTGGCGACTCCATTCACTGAACAATCCAGAAATCGATGATTCATGGTGACTTCACTGCAGGGAGATCAGTAGCTGTGAGATTCTCAATATGGACGGAATCATGAGAAGATACGCTCCCATGAGCCGAGATCACATTCCAGGTTTTCCGAATAAGATGCCCAAGGTAGATTGGTCAAGGAATCTGCCTACGTTTAACGATGATGGTAAGAAAGATGCTACTTTACATCTGGTTAGATTTCATATGCATATTCGCAAGTTGAAAGTGGATTTTCCTGAAGATTGCTTGATGAAGATATTCCTGGCCACTTTGGAAGGTGAAGCCCAATCTTGGTATGAAAGTTTTCCGCCTGCTTTTATTTACTGCTTAAAGGATTTTCATGCCATGTTCATTGAAAGATATAAATAATCTTATCCATCATTAAATTTAGTTCAGAACTGTTGCAAACATGCTTATAGTTTTATTGAAAGCCTTGAGGAATATTACGAAGATGATAATTTCATGGATGATGAGATCATGGAGGCTCTGTATGAGAATCCATTTCAGCAACATGAAGAGAACCTAGAGGATACCTATCAAGATGATCAGGAAATTTTGCAGCAGAATCAAGATCAATAGGTTGAAGATGGCCACATGGCTGAAAATGATGAAAGGGAGAATGTTATTTCAGATTTGTCCATAGAAGAAGACAACATGCATGAAAGTCAAGTTTCAATTTCAGAATGTGATAAAGTCAAGTCAGCCAATTCACATCTAGATTCAGATCATGATGATGAAGACAACCTTGTTCTGAATCCCATGAAGGAGAGCTCTATTGTTGAGATCATCTGGAATGAAGAAGACAAAGTGATTGACCAAAGCCTTCATGAGGAGGTAATCTGGTCATTTCATGGACAACAAGATGGGATGTTTGTTCAGGTAAGTGAGAAATCCTCTTTTGATAACTCAGTGGTAAATGATAATTTGATTGCCATGTCATATGAAGACAATTACTGTTTGAGCAAAATAAAACAAAAAGCATTATCTCCTTTGTCTGAAGATGAAATAGATCAACTCTTGAAAGGTCATGTTACCGCCCAAGCTAA
>APFE031697666.1:0-22927 GCA_000404065.3 Pinus taeda
GAGGGTCTGAGAGCCACGCAGAGGTCAATTGGGTTGACGTTGGGTTTGGGAGAAGTGCTGGAGAATTTTTTCTCTCTGTGGGTAAGCCAATTTGGCAACCTGTTGTATTGAAGACTTGCTGAGTAATAAAAACCTCTCTTGCTGCACTGGTTTTCCCACACTGGGTTTTTTCGGGGACTGTTGTCCAAAATAACTGTGTCAATGTGTTGATTCTTATGCATATGTTTGTTTTTGTATTACGGTGTGATATCTGTAGCAGTATTTATTTTAATGTTTATTGAAGTAATTTCGTAAATAACTTATTGTGGAATAAGTCGAAAAAATAAATCAGTTGCTGCAGCGATAGAATTTTCACATGGTGTTAGAGGGGGTAATTAGAGACAGGAAGGAAAAATTAGTTATGGGTCGAGACCACGATGCAGAGGCATCCACGTCAGGGGAATCACACAGATTTTCAAAAGATTGCACAAGAGAAAGAGATTTCAATTTCTCTATGTTAGCTTCCAGGTTGGAAGAAGAAGTGGCATGTATGACTAGTGCTGCATCATCAAAAGTATGGTATATAAACAATGGAGCCTCGTGGCATATGACGGGAATCAGGGAGTGTTTCTCAAAATATCGTGAAGAGAAGATGAACTTTCAGATCACCATGGGGAACAAGGCAAACTGTAGTCCAATAGGGAAGGGTACCATAGTCTTTCAGACAGAATCGGGAGAACGGTTCCATGCTACAAATGTGCTGCGTGTACCATGATTGGGGATGAACTTACTTTCCGTGTCACAACTACAAGGCAAGGGCTATGACGTCTACTTCATCAAGGAGAAGGTATACGTCAAACACCCACGTTGGAAAAAGAAAGTGCAGATCGGGATCAAAAGTAATCGGTTGTATAGATTACAACTAGAATCACAATGGCACTAATAGGCAGTCACAGAGACGAGGACTTGAACGAACTATGGCACAAAAGAATGGGTCACTTGCACCATGGAGCTCTGAGAATTCTCAGGAGCACTGTAACAAGAGTTTCGGATCTGAGTACGGAACGGGATGATGTATGCAGGGGTGTGCTCTAGGAAAGTATGCCAAAGCAACATTTCCTAGGAGCAAACACAGGGCCAAGAGTGTACTAGGATTGATACACTTAGATATCTGCGGACCTATGTTCGTTAAATCTCTTAGTGGTGCCGAGTATTTCCTTACCTTCATTGATGACCACTCAAGGAAAACTTGGATTTATTTTTTGAAAACCAAGGATGAGGTGTTCTGTTGATTCAAGGAGTTCAAGGCTCTGGTGGAGAATCTGACTGGGAAGAAAATAAAAGTTTTGTGCTTAGATAATGGTAGAGAATGTGTTGGTAAGGACTTCACTGATTTTTGCGCTAAGGAGGGCATCAGAAGAGAGTGGACAACTCCCTACAATTCGGAGCAGAATGGGGTAGCAGAAAGAAAGAATAGGACTATTGTAGAAGCAACTAGGGCCATGATGTATGATCAGGATATGCCAAAATTCCTGTGGGCGAAAGCATGCAACACAACAGTCTATGTTCAGAACAGGACTCCTTATCGGGCATTGGGCAAGATCACTTCAGAGAAAGTCTTCACGGGGAAGACACCTGAAGTCAGTCATTTCAGGATATTGGGAGTTTAGCATATTGCCGCATACCCGAGGAAAAGAGGAAGAAGTTGGATGAGACTGCGGAAAAGGGATATCTGGTGGGATATAGCGAGAATGCTAAGGCATATAGAATCTATCTTCCAGGGAGCAAGAAGGTAGTAGTACAACGAGATGTAAAGTTCATGGAGGACAGGGCTTTCAGAAGATCTCGCGAGATGCCTTTCGAGGAGCAGTCGAAAGAGGAGCCGTTGGTTAAGCCTCTTCAACCAACAAAAGTAAAGAATTCTTCCTCAGAACAGGAAGATTCTCAAGATGAGGAGGAGCAAACAGAAGCACCCGCTGGCAGAGGAAGAACTAGCAGGGAACTTCGTCAGATTCTGCGAGATGCAGAAGACTTCATCGGTGGGCCAAGAAACAATAAGAGGGAGCAAAAACAACTAGAAAGATATCAGGCATTAGTAGCTCAGGATGGAGAGCTTGCCAGTTTCAAAGAAGTAGTTCAACATCAGGTTTGGCTAGATGTGATGGTAGAGGAATTCAACTCCATAATGTTAAACAATGTCTAGGAGGTGGTGCCAAGGTCTCAAGACAGATCAGTGGTAGGTTCAAGATGGATCTACAAGATCAAATACGCTGCAGATGGTAGTGTTGAGAAATACAAGGCTAGGTTTGTGGCTAAGAGGTATGCTCAAAAAGAAGGGATTTACTATGAGGAGACCTTCACCTCGGTAGCCAGGTATACATCCCATTAGGACCGTGATATCTCTTGCAGCCCAGATGGTCCATCCAATGTTTTAAAACTCTGACTCCGACTCCAACTCGGCCGAGGGTTGACTCCGACTCCGACTCGGCCGAGGGTTGACTCCGACTCCGACTTGACTCGGTATCGACTCGGCCGGCTCGATTTCAATGACCCGGTCGTTGTAAAAAATACATTAAATATTAATTTTTTATAAAAATACATAATTTTAAATATTTTCATTCATGTTTCCAAACACACAGCGTTAGAATATAGATAGAAGACAACATATGATCAAAGTAGGCTCATGAATATATCCATTATATCAAAATGGCACCCAATGCATTGTCCAATACATACACGATGATGATATAGAGATCAAAACAAAAACACATAACCAAGGAGGCTAGAAATGGCCTCTACAATAAAAGTCTGTGACCGGTACTATTGGCTATTGTTAGAGTTGCCAACATCATTTGGCTCAGTGTTACTTGGGAGCAGGAGCGAAAGCGGGGAGTGAGAGCGACATTTTTAGAAGCTCCCGGTTTGGGAGCAAATCCCGAAGGAGTTCGACAACCAATGTGACTAACATCAAGGTACATAGAGGGATTGGTGCTCTTGATTAAATACGAGTTCCATACCCTAATACATGACAAAATTCAATGGAAACATTGGAATCCCCCAATCCTAAAATCCTTGCTACGCTGTAAACACCCTTAGTCAGTTCACGATGGAACTAGAGAGGGCACAATGGGCATCAACCAAACACGTTCTCAGGTATTTACAGGGAACAATTGATTATGGGCTCTTGTACACTAAAGGTAAGGATATCAGTTTGAGTGGATTTACTGATGTAGATTGGGCAAGAAGTTCAGTGGATTGGAAAAGCACCTCTGGTTACTGTTTCAACATTTGGATCAAGAATGACCTCTTGGTGCAGTAGGAAACAGAAGGTTGTGGCTCTGAGCTCCTCTGAGGCAAAATATATGGCAACAAGCACAACTTCGTGTGAGGCCATATGGCTTAGAAAACTGCCGGTGAACCTATTCAGAAAGAATATGGAGGCGACCAGGATCATGTGCGACAATCAGAGTTGAATCAACCTATTTGAGAATCCAGTGTTTCATGATAGGTCGGAACATATTGATATCCGGTGTCACTTTGTCAGAGACTGTGTCCAACGAGGAGCTGTATAGTTGAGCTACACTCCTACAGGGGAACAGGTGGCGGACATCTTCACCAAGGCCCTTGGAAGGACAAAGTTTGACTACTTCAGGGAAAATATGGGGATGGTGAAGAACCCGTTTCACAAGTAGAAACGGGAGTGATAACAGCACATATGCAGAGGGAGTTGCAGTGGGGATGCGGTGTTGGGAGAAAGGACCAGCAACACCACAGATGCAGAGGGAGTTGTCGTACATATGCAACAGTGGCAGTGGCGGAGCCATGGGCAGCAGTACAGGATGCAGTAGTGCAGAGGATGATGGGCAACAAGACTAGCATTAGCACAGGGACCGATGCCGTATGATCAGGGTGATGCTCAGTGAGGAGTATTGCTAGAGCATAGTCCTCACTAAGAGGGAGTGTTGATTTGAGGTAGCATCAGATGTGTTCTAGCCACGAAAATTGGTGGAGAGGCTAAGGCACATGAGATCTCCAATACCGAGAAAGGGTTTGAGCAGATTCTAAATAGTTTGGGAGATATTAAAATAATTAATATTTTTAATGAAGTCCCTAAGTCTAAACTCAGGGAAAATAAAATACTAATATTAATTAATATAAAACTGTGTTATAATGGCCCAAAAGTCATGGATCAAGCCAGATCTAATCTTAGCCATTGATTAGGGACTTAATCTTGGTAGTGGATTTGTCAATGAGAAAAGGATAAGAGGAGGCTCGAGGGTCACTTGGAGAACACACTGAGGGAGACCAGCCAATTCAATTTCTGGAGCGGGGTTAGCTGAGAAATTGAATTAGTGGTCTGGTGAGCAGTCAGGAGGCAACAAGTACAGAACAGAGAGACGAGATCAACCACTAGAGATCAACGCTGAGGTAGGAGAGGCAGACGTAGGGCATTCCAGGTAGACGTAGAGCCATCAGGAGACTGCGCAGTCATTAACTTCGCCTGCATGGGTGACACAGAGAGGTCCAAGGCTGACGCAGTCAAGCAGGGGCTGACACTGAGGGTCTGAGAGCCACACAGAGGTCAATCGGGTTGATGCTGGGATTGGGAGAAGTGCTGGAGAATTTTTTCAATTTGTGGGTAAGCCAGTTTGGCACCCTGTTGTACTGAAGAATTGTTGAATAATGAAAACCTCCCTTGCTGCACCGGTTTTCCCACACTGGATTTTTTCGGGGACTGTTTTCCAAAATAATTGTGTCAATATGTTGATTCTTGTGCATATTTTTGTCTCTATATTACGATGTGATATCTGCAACAATATTTATTTTACTGTTTATTGAAGTAATTTCATAAATAACTTATTGTGGAATAAGTTGAAAAAATAAATCAGCTGCTGCAGTGATAGAATTTTCACATAATTTCTGAGTCTTGTTGGAAAATTAGGATCTTTGTCATTAATATCACCCTCTAAGCATTAATATCTAGAGGTATCTTTGTCATTACCTCTGGATTTGTATAGGGATCTTTGTCGTTAATATCACTCTCTAAGCATTAACATAAGATAGAAAAAACATAGCATGTCAAGTCAAGATTTTGTTTGAGTGATGAGTATATTTTAGTAGGGTCATGATAGATGAGTTCGACAACCAATGTCCCTAACATCAAGGTACATAGAGGGATTGGTGCTCTTGATTAAATACGAGTTCCATACCCTAGTACATGACAAAATCCAATGGAGCAATTCCCCCAATCCTGAAATCCTGAAAAAATGATTACTCTGCTGGATTTTGAATGAGATCTAAAATTCTACTTTCTCCATATGAAATCCAACAAGGTCGAAACCACTCTCAAACATCCCGAGTCATCACATGGTAATGTTAAAAATTGAAGTAAAATGATGAAAATGAAGATTAAGGAGAATGCCACTTTTATTTTAAGAATTTGACATTACCATGAATCACATATCAATACTAGGGCCATATGCTTGATCATTAGGCTGCCCCACTAAAAAATTATTGTTTCTTTGAAAGAAAATTGCGTTTGGATTGTTTTTGCAAAAAAGGCTAGGGAGCGAATTTCGGGAACACACTTTCGGGGTCACTCCTGCAGGGAGCATGCTCCAGGAGTTGCGGGGGGGGGAGCTGCTCCCCCACCACCTTGATCAAGATTGACCCTCATACCTTTCCACCCCTAGACTTGCAATCTGGAAGTGCATTAGGTACTTGTAGGGTGGTTATTATGGGATAGTTAGATTATTGTCTTTGCATTTTTTGCAGGCTTTACAATCTGCTACATAGGACAACAAATTATTTTGACTTGTAACTCTCTAACCGATACCTCAAATTGAAAAATAATTGCATATTTGGTTAGATTATTATCTGTAGACCAAATTCCATATGTCACACACCATAGATTTACTGTTTTGGTCCTACTAAAATTACCGTTTAGTTTTCCGCTGCACAATCATATCTTTTATAGTAAGCAGTTTCGAAAGATTAACACCTCCACATGAAGTGGCCCCATATAAGGCACTAATCTTGTTTGGGATCATTTGGGGTTATCTTAGTGACTCCTCCCTTCGTCATGGAGGTTGTTGGGCCTAAACAACAGGGGGCTTGTAACAAGGTGACAATTGCCCCCCACCCTATGTGTGCTTATCCAACAAGTTGCTAGGACCTTAGCAACCTTGCTAATTAGAGTGGTAACAAGTCCAAACTTTATATTTTGCAATATCCTAAACCATCTAGAATCTAGATTCCTCTCCTCTTGTCTAACCTTTGCTTCTACTTCGATTCTTTAGGGATATTAGTCAACATTGTCCAATTTTGATCAAACTGCCTAATCCAAGCCTTAGAATATGGTAGAAAAAGCTTACCATGCTTGATCAATGATTTTGACTTGAGTGAAGGGTACATTTTTGCTAAGGCCATGATAAAGGAGTTCAACAATCGACAACAACAACACAGGGGTACATATAGGGTTTGGTGCTCTTGATTAAATGCCAATCACATACCCTCATACGTGATATAATCTAATGAAATGGCACAATTTCATTGATCTTCAAATCTTGAGAATTGTTAAGTTTGCAGAATTTTGAATGGGATATGAAATTCTGTTTTTTCCATATGAAGTCTGATGAAGTTGGAACCACTCTCAAACATCATGAGTCATTTCATGGTAATGTTAAAAATTTAAGCAAAAGGATGAAAATCACTTTTACTTTAATTCTTAAACGTTACCATTATGGAGCATATGGAAAGTGTTTAGGGGCATTAGGGAAGCGCCTTAGGATGTCTGGGAATCATGGTTCGTCACATAGTGGTTTGAAAATTCCAAAAAAAAAGCCCTTGGGAATCGTGCAAGTATTTTATGGAATCGTAGTTTGGGCCTATGAAACCTTGCCAGAACCACGGTTCAGGCCTGTGGAACAATGATCTGGAATCGTCACGGTTCTGAAAGTCAAGGAAGCGTGATTGGATCTACGGTTCAACAACAATTCTACATGAGATGCGAATTTGGCTTCTGAACCAAGGGGGCGGGGGTGGTTCCTACAACACTGGGCTAAACCAGCGACCTTGACTGGTTCTGAGGGGTTTGTATGTGGAACTTGCCATTCAAACCCAAAATGACCAATTACATGCACAACTGGCTAGTTCCATAACTGAACCATCTGGTTTTGTATGGAACTTGTCTTTCTAGTTTGAACTAGCTGATTTTGTACAATTTAATATAGTCATGCTTGGACCCACTAAATTCACCCAAAATCTAGGGAAGGATTTGAAGTCTAAAAGTCTAAACCTAATTCTAAACCAATGTTATTAGACTTGGAATTGACAAAAACTTTGCAAGGCAAAAGAGCAAAGAGTTTGAATCAGATTGAAAAAAATAAATCGACAAGTACAAAAGAATAAAAAATACACATTTTGATTACAATTTTTTTTTATTGATATTCGATAAAGCCATGTCCATTCAATGCACAATATCAATAGATGTTTAAAATTGAATAGGTTTCTGATATATAATATGAATTCAATTCAAGAACTAGAAGCATTTGCTTATAAAAGTTAACTAAATAATAAAATACTAAATTTTAAATAGGTAGGAAAAACCGAAGAAGTTAAGAAGTAGTTTCCTCCATGTCTTTGGCTCCTTGATCCTCAAGGTTTTCCAAGTCCTCCTTGTGAAAACGAGGATACTCCTTCAATTGAAGCTTACTGGATGTAGTATCTAGCTTTGCCTGTTCTAAATTCAAGTCGACAACTAAACGGTCCAAACTTATCATCATCATGAAACATTGAGATGCAAGTTAAACTTTAAAGTTTCAACTTCAAATTAATCCTTCCAAATCAAATAACAAGCCTTTAGATAAATTGAGCTTAGTCTCATTTTTCTTAGTGTCTTACCTTGCAATTGATTATTGCAAAGCTGAGGATTGCAATGGACAAATACAAGTTCATTTAAGCACTTTTATGTTTATCAGTTATGCTTCGTGGAATGTATTTTCACAAATATGCTCCAATTGTGCTCGCAACCTAAAGTACTGTAGATCTGATTTAAGATTCGAATGGAAAATCTCTTAAGATTTGACATATCACTGTTGATGTTTTGCCGTTAAAGACATAGCCACTGGTAGTGTTTCAAGAGTCAAGATTAAAGACTATCAGGTCGAACTTTATCGACGAGTGCAAAATTTAAGGCAGAAAGGTATGACCGTAAAGGAATACACAGAGGAGTTTTATCGTGTAAACTTGCGGGCTGGTTATACTGATGATACTCGAGAGAAGACAGCGAGATACGTGAATGGATTGAGGCTGGAAATACTGGATGAGATCAGTATTCTCTCTCCACGAAATATAGAAGAAGCCTTTCAGAGTGCTGTAAAGGTTGAAGAAAAAATTAACAGGAAACAGAATAATAGGAGAGGACGAGGAAATGGCAGAGGACGAGGACAGTCCTACGACAGAGGGAGAACTGCCACTAACAGCGAAGAAGGCAGCAACTCCAGAACTTCAGGGACAGTAGAGAAGGGAGATAGCACTAGAGGAGGTCGGCCATATCAGTGGGGAAGAGGAAATGGTCGCGGAAGAGGGACTAATGTCCAGTGCTACAGGTGCCATAAGTGGGGGCACAGATCCTTCGAATGCCCGGAAGCCGAGCATGCTAGCCAGAGGGGAGCATTTGTTGCGCAGCCTGAGGAAGCTGAAGCACAGCCCCGGGAGGTAGAAAATTTGGCAGAAATAGAAGAGGCTTTAGTTTTAAACAAAGTGTTATTGAAGCCAGGCAAGGAGATGGCTGAACAGACCCAACGGAAGGCACTGTTCCGAACAGTTTGCAAATCACATGGGAAGTGTTGTAAATTAATCATAGACAGTGGAAGTACAAATAACTTAGTTGCCACCGAGATGGTGGAAAAGCTGGGATTGAAGCGACTTAAGCATCCCACACCTTACAAGGTGTCGTGGCTACAGAAAGGCCACCAACTATTAGTTGATGAACAATGCAAGGTTGAATTTCATATTGGCAAATACCAGGACAAGGTTGTCTGCGATATTATGCCAATGGACGTATGCCATATACTGCTAGGGAGACTGTGGCAGTATGATCAGAAGGTGACAAACGATGGGAAGACAAATTGTTACAAATTTGTGAAAGATGGAGTCAAACATACGCTTGTACCCATCCAAGAGGAGGATGCAGCAGAATCAAGTGGAACAAAAACATTGTTAATAGGAGGAAAAAAGTTTGTTAAGTAGATTAAGGAAAACGAGGTGAATTATGCGATTGTAAGAAGGACAAGAACAGTGCTGCTAAACACATAAAAGTCAGAATTTCCTACAGAGATTCAGGAGCTGTTGGAAGAATTTAAGGACATTGTAGTCGACGATTTACCAGATAAGTTGCCTCCCAAGAGAAGCATTAGCCATCATATCGATTTCATACCTGGAGCAAGCCTACCGAACAAGGCAACATATAGAATGAGCTCGAAAGATAATGAAGAGATTCGTAAACAGGTGCAAGAGTTTCTGGATAAGGGACTGGTCAGAGAAAGTCTGAGCCCTTGTGCGGTACCAACAGTACTCGCACCCAAGAAGGGTGGAGAATGGCGGATGTGTACAGATTCACGAGCTATCAATAAAATCACTATTCAGTACAGATTTCCCCTACCCATAATGGATGACATGATGGATTGTCTTAGTGGGGTAGCTTACTTCACGAAGATTGATCTGAAGAGTGGATATCATCAGATCAGGATTAGAGAAGGAAATGAGTGGAAGACAACTTTCAAGACTAATGAAGGGTTGTACGAATGGCTAGTCATGCCATTTGAATTAAGCAAAGCTCCTAGTACTTTTATGAGATTGATGAATGAGATGTTAAAAGAATTTATTGGCAAGTTTGTGATAGTTTATCTTGACGATATTTTGATTTTTAGTAGAACGAAAGGAGAACACCTTCAACATGTTCGAAGGGTATTAGAGAAGTTACAGCAGAACAAACTAATGATAAACTTAAAGAAATGTACTTTCCTGCAGAAGGAACTGGTCTATTTGGGGTTTGTAATTGCGGAAAATGAATTGAAGATGGACCCAGAAAAGATTGCGGCAATCATAAATTGTCCATCACTAACGAGATTATTTGAGGTACGTAATTTTCATGAACTGGCAAGTTTTTATCGGAAATCTATTAGGAACTTCAGTGAAATCTGCGCGCCGATGCTAGACACCATCAAAAAGGCCAGTCAGCCTTTTTGTTGGACCAAAGCAGCGGAGGACAGCTTTCAGCTTTTGAAGCGGAAGATTACAGAGAGGCTAATCTTGAGGCTGCCCGACTTTAACAAACTTTTTCAGGTTCGATGTGACGCAAGTGGGACAACTATTGGTGCTGTGCTCAATCGGGAAGATAGACCGGTGGCATTCTTTAGCGAGAAATTAAATGAAAGCAGGCATAAATACTCCTCGTATGACAAGGAATTTTATGCCGTGGTCCAAGCTTTAAAGCATTGGAGACACTACCTGCTGGGCAATGAATTTGTATTATTTTCTGATAATTCAGCGTTACAATATGTAATGCAGCAGCACAAATTAAACCATAAGCACGCCAAATGGGTAGAATACTTGCAGAGTTTCACTTTCATGCTAAAACACATTAGTGGGCAAGCCAATAAAGTGGCAGATGCCTTGAGTAGAAGAGTTTTGCTCTTACAGGAAAGCAGAATACAGGTGATGGGATTCGAACATCTGAAGGATTTGTACCAGACCGACACAGACTTCAAAGAAGCTTTTGAAGCTTGCCAAAATCCCGTGTTGAGGAATACAAGTCCATGGTTGGACTACAATTTGCAGGAAGGAATATTGTTCAGAGGTGGACAATTATGTATCTTGGACTATTCGATGAGAGAAAATATCGTACGGGAGAAACATAGTGGTGGTCTAGCCGGTCATTTTGGCATAGACAAAATTTTGGAGTAGCTCGGACACTTTTATTACTGGCCCAGAATGCGCAGGGATGTACAACGATATGTGAACAGGTGTAAAGTTTGCCAACTGGCGAAAGGACATAATCAGAATACCGGAATTTACACGCCACTACCTGTTCTGAGCAGGCCATGGGACTCAGTCAGCATTGACTTTGTCTTGGGACTGCCTAGGACGCAGCGGGGGTGTGACTCGGTGATGGTGGTGTTAGATAAATTTTCAAAAATGGATCATTTTATTCCTTGCCGGAAAACTAGTGATGCCACGTACGCAGCTCACCTGTTTTTCACGGAGGTTGTTAGATTACATGGCCTACCCAATTCTATCGTTTCTGACAGGGATTTAAAATTCACATGACACTTTTGGCGCACCGTGTGGAAAAAGTTGGGCACGCAATTGAATTTCAACTCTGCTTATCATCCGCAGACTGATGGACAAACGGAAGTGGTGAACAGGAGTTTGGGAAATTTATTATAGAGTTTGATTGGGGAAAATTCACGGTTATGGGATCGTGCTCTCGCCCAGGCAGAATTTGCTTATAATGATTTGCCCAATCACAGCATGGGACATAGCCCATTTCAAATCTTGTATGGCATGCATCCTCGAGGAATACATGAATTGCGAGATTTGGGAAAATTAGAACGGAAAAGCGCAAATGGAGAAGATTTTGCCGAAGCAATGAGCGAACTACATGAACAGGTAAAATTAAAATTGCAGGACGACATACAGAAATACAAGCAACAAGCAGATTCAAGGCGAAGAGAAGTACAATTTAATGTTGGAGATGAGGTCCTCGCGCACTTGCGCAAGGAACGATTTCCTAAGGGCGCATATAATAAATTAAAATTTAAAAAAATTGGTCCATGCAGGATCTTGCGTAAATTTTCAGCCAACGCCTACGAAATTCAGCTGCCACCTGATATAGGCATATCACCTATTTTCAATGTGGTGGATCTGTTCCCATATACTCCCCAAGTAGAGGAAGACAGTGTGGTACGGCCAGAACGGGACACCCAGGTTGGAGACAGTTCTTGGATAAGGCATATGCCTTCGGCTCAATCCCATGAGATTGAAGGGATTCTCAGTACCCAGGTAGCCAAGAAGACACGTAGGAAGGAATATCTACGATATCTCGTCAAGTGGAGAGACCGTCCAATGGAGGACAGCTCACGGCTCAACGCGGCGCAGATACGGAAGGCTGGCTATTCAGTGGAGGAGCTCATGGAACGGAGCCATGATTTTCTTTTACCCCGGGAGCCTGATGCATGAGCATCTAGCTGACAGGGCAAAGACAAAAGTGAGGGGGATATGGTTTCTGAAGAGGACAGAGAAATTAATTCATTGGGTGGAAAGCATACTTGTTTTTATTTATTTATTACTTTTCTTTTATTAAGTTACCTAAAGATTACTGTAATAAGTTGTAATTAGGAGCAGTAATAATTAGTTAGAGTCATTGTTTCCAAATAGTTAATTTATTGTTGTAAAAGCATGAAAAGAAAATGTACTAGACAACCATGCAAAGTTGCGTATGAGGAATAACTGATGTAACCAATTGAACAAACTAACAGCAGTTAGGACGGTTTGTAAACAGTGCTATTAAAAAGTGAGAAAAAGCACAATAGAGGGGTTCGGACTGAAGAAGAAATATAGAAAGGAAAAATACAATTTTCTGTGCACATACATCCCTACAACATCCTAACCAATTGTGTAATACTTTGTATTAAATTACTGTGTAAAGATTGTTAATGCATTGTTACAGATCTTAAATAAAAAAGGGGAAATAATCAAATTTAGAGGAGAAGTAACGGCGCCCAGCTGCAGGCGACTCAAACAAAATAACCAGATACACAACAAAGAAATCAATTATGTAATTACATATATACGAAGTCAAAATTTGCAATTCCAGTGGAGCAAACAACCACTGTAATACTAGGTATGCGAACTTACAAACATAATCAAATTCAATTCCAGAGTTGAGCTCATATACAGTCATCAAAATTATTGTTCATTTACATTATGTGCAAAGCATAAGAACGAACCCAGTTCACGGACATGGGAACCGTAACAATTACAAATGAAAACCAAACCCCATAAGTCCCCAAACTCATTCCTACGACCCAACGACTGTGTTACACGACTAAAGAACCAAACACGGGCAGCGGCTCGACGCCAACAACAACATCAACCCACACGCCGAAGACTAAGGACAAGAAAACCACAAATGAACAGAACGACACTACCCGGGTTTCATTCGGGATAGCTGAGTGTCCAAGCGTCGAAACCCTTGGGTGGCTCTACTTGCAAGAGAAACCACCAGACAAGATTAATTACAATGGAAACGGAATGCAGGGGAACTAGAGAATTGAACGAACAAATACTATACAGAGAATTTGTTTACCTGATAGACAAGCCATGACCGCAACCATACCTTCAAATTGTCTTCCTGCTCACGAGGAGCCGAAGACGTTAGGTCCAGGTAGAAAAACGAGTATAAATATCCAGCATAGAAATGGAACTTACCAGGTAAGTTGGCGGAGGAACCAACGAAGAACGCCACCATAATTTTGCCGAGATTGTGTATGAATCGAACCAGTGCTGAAGAACAAGACCAAGAACCATATGACCATCAACCAACACACAGAGGCAACAAATCGTGAAAACACAGGCGACAAATCGAGTAAAGGATGCATATAGGCAGAGACCCATTAAAGCCAACACCAAACACACCGTAACAGTCGACATACAAGTAGAATAGCTGAAGAAAAACAAACCTTACCAGGGTTTCAACAATTTACCAGGCAAACGGAATACTCCCAAGTCAAAATCCCGAACCATTGAAGCCGTGAAGACCGCCGAGAGCATGCAGCTCGAAGAAATCATAGCAACAAAACCCCGAACAAACCAAAGGAACCCACATTGAAGCCGTGAAGGCTACCAGGAGCTCATAGCTCAGAGAACTAAGCGGACAAGCCTCAAACCAAAACAAAAGCATGACAGTGAAATTGCAAGGGGTCGCTGAGAGCTCACAGAGCAAATGACCGGGAGAAACAACAATAACCAAATGAGCGCGAGGGTGGTGAAACCCTATACCAAGGTGGGGTTTTAGAATTCCGAGGAGAGACAGATGTCCACCAAATACATAACCAGCGTACCATTACCGTAAACCCATTCAATTAAACGCAGATTGAAAATCAAATTGTCATAAATCCGAAATCTTGTGATTAATAATATTAACTGTCAGTACACCATCAAGTGGAGCGCATCGACGACGGGACCACGTGGGCTGGCCCCATCAATATGAGTTCCAGAAGTTTCCACATAAACCTCTTAGGATGCTAACCCTACAGGTGGGTTATCACCTTTTGTTGCCATGGTCGGGAATAATTCTCGGTTGGGAACTTAAGTTGTTTTTGCAGAAGGAATCACAGGTACGTTGGGAGTCTCAAATGGACGATACAAATGTCGGGGCAATAAATACACATAAGAATATGATTCAAAGAGTGGATTAGGAGGAAAAAGCAAGAAATCTGAAATAGGTTGAGGACTAGCTAGAGGAGAGTCCTAAGATGAGCCTACCGACTCTGGCGATGGTTGAGAAGCAAGGGGTTGGATACTTAGGAAAAGACAAATTTCAACACCTTGGTTTTCAAGGGATCCAAGCTCATTAGTATTGTAACCTACAACTCCTGGTGACTTAGGTGCATTAGCATCTCCATTGATATTCGGGGTCTCATTTGGAACTCTTGGTGGTTCTGCGACGATGTCTTTCAAGGAAATAAATTAGAAAAGCATGTTGGTGAATTCTTTGGGCTTAAATCCAATTTTCTGATTAACCATTAATGTTTGAGGACAAAAGGAGGTTTTCGTTTCATAGTTGAGCCATAGGGATCTGATGCGCAGTGTGCCAAATAGTATGCCGATGAGCCATCGGGCTTTGGGTTGTTTGATTTCGAGGTGGTGGTACAGAAGTGACCTATAGAAAAATAAAAATGAGGAGAGAGTCAACTTATGAGTTGCCATGTAACTGAGAGTTAAAATTTGTTACACTAAAACTACCTTATAACCACGCTAGAACCGCATTGCACTTGGGCAGTGCCATGATCCTGCATACTACTTGTATCCATCGGGTTCGCCTTGAGGATGTAGTTGCCCAGGGGCTAGGGCGAGGCAGAGATAAGGGCACATTAGCCACTGAAGGGATGAGAGCCTAGGAAGGAGGGGGATGAGCCACATGGGTGCAAGGAAATGGTGGGGACGAGGACCTGACCGAAGGAGAGTTAGACGGGGAAGGCAAAGGGGAAGAATGAGAGGATATTGGGTGAAAAATCCAAGCACAGAAATCTAGTAAGACACCCGAGAGAGGAGACACCATGACTCTCGTGAGAGTAGAGCTAAGCAATCCAGGCAGTCGCTTTCGTTTTCTCTTGGGCATGCTCCTTCAACTGACACACAAGGAGATTCTTCAGTACCTAAAGCATTGGGCAACCCCAACGCAATTCAACTTCCTCCATAGCTAGGACTTCCCTGTGTATGGAGTCAAGAATCCCACTATCAAACAGGGTGGTGATAGTAGCATCATTGAAGTTAGTGGGAGGACACCCGTGACCTCTCTCTTTGCGAGCATATCTTCCTTGCTCCTTTTCCTGGTTCATGGTTATGTAGAGTAAGGTTGAAGACATGATGCCAAAAAATCCGCCGAAAGAGAATGTTGGAGGGAGAATGCAGACTGGCCAGGGGGTTGAGCATGAGGCCGGGGCGTGAGGATGGGGGATCTCATACTCGACACCTAGTTTGTGTGAGTTGGAGTACATGAAACATGGTGTGGAGGGTGAGCCAGGTGAGAGTTGCATGTTGGGCGTCTTGGAGTGAGAAGCTATGATCACGAGGTCATCCTGATTCGGAAAATTAATATTTTTAAACATTTTTAAAATTATTAATTCTTTAGTAATTAATAACTTATAAGTAAAATCATATATTTTTTTTTTTTAACAACATCGGTTACTTTCATATTATAAAACCCAAAATCAAAGTTCTGATACATAGGAATCAGAGATTAGGGCGAAGAGGATCAAAATTGGGTGCGCAGACCCATTTTCCTCGATTCTGCCTCTATGATGACTGAAATTGAAGAGGGAATGGCTATATTGCCTTACATAAGCGCCTCCTAACCAGCAGAATTTGCAAACCATGGGAAATTTTAAGGGAGATTTTGCGTGACTGAGTCATCCGGCGTGGGATCCCTCCTTGCACTAGCCTTGAAGGAGGCTTCAGCCTGATAGCTCTGAGAGAGTGCTTTGATCTGTTCGATGGCTTCTTCAAGGTGGCTGCACCTTTCTTTGAGATTTTCGATCTCTTCCTTCTGTTTCTCCATTTTCTTCCTCTTCGATCTACTGTCAGTTTCGTAGTCCTTCAGGTGATTCACGAAACTGTTGATCAGAATGGTATGGGTTCTACACGTGGTGCATTCTCTGCTGAAGAGCCTGTCGGTTGGCGCGTTGGCTGAATCCTGGGCGTTTGTCTGGTCCTGGTTCTCCATGGAGTTGGGATCAATGAGAGGATCTGAGGGATAAAGGTAGAGGAGGAGAGCGGGGAGAAGGGGAAGAGCCAAAGGAGGGGCAGAATTCCAGAGAGTGCGGGTCAGGGAAGGGAAGAGTGCAGAGCACTGGAGGTTAAGAAGAATACACTGGCCTCTGCAATGAGAACAGAACAAAGGGTCAGCTATTGATGAAAAAACCAAGAGGAGACCAGCGATTACCTGAAACGTGGGGCGAAGCTCGTGGTCCTGGGGAGAGTAAGAACCCCCTAACTGATGCCTGCACTTGGGGAGAACACAACGCAACTGTCTGGCATAGCCTCGAGCTGAAGAAATTCTGAGGTTCACCCTGTCATTTATATAAGCGGAGGTGACCTGCTGGTTCTTGGATCGAGAAGGAGAAGATCTGTTTTTGGAAGAGGAGGGATCGGTTGCAGTGATTTTAAAGCGCTCGAGGTGCCTGCCACCAGTATGGGCTCGATCACGCCTTCTGAAAATGGCTGCGCTGATCAGGGAGAGATTCCAGAGCCTGCCTGAGCACATCGGGCCCTGAGGGCGATAGGCGGTCCTGTCGTGCCTGGATGGGCAGTCGAGGAGGCTTAGAGATGATGAAGGGGAGATGGGGAAGGGCCAGATACTTTGGTACTGATGCCTGAGGTGACCAATAGCCTGGGGAGAGAGGATGAGGGCCTGCCTATGGAATATCCTTTCCATAAAAATTGTCGTTTTCCCTTACCTGACCCGTGGGTCTTCCTGCTGCGTTATTTGCTTGCTCATCCGCTTCCACATTGTTGCCTCTTAAGATGTGTTTGAATGTCACTTTGTTGAAGCATCTGATTTGATCCATGATCCTGCCTTTGATTCTATTTAGGGCTATTTGTTTAAAGTCATTTCCAGAGTTCATGGCTGCTATAATAATGGCTGAGTCGCCCATAACAAGGAGATTTTGGATGCCAAGATTCTTAGCGATAGAGGTCCCCAAAAGGAGGCTGTATGCCTCAGCCTTGTTATCTGACATGGTGCCTAGACCCCACTCATAAGTGACAATAGTTTTCCCCAGTGGGTCTCTGATAGTTCCCCCAGCTCCAGCTCTGCCTGGGTTATTTTTTGAGGCCCCATCGAAATGGAGTGTGTAACTCTTTTGATTTTGGATCCAATTGTTGACTTCATCTCTGGTCCCTCTCAATTTCCAGTCCGAGTGTCCGAGTCCCGTGGTTGCATTATTTTTTGCTCTTGTTTCATAATTGAATCTCTGCATCCACTCTTTTACCCTGTCGTCTGTCAGATCCAAGTCTGCCTGGGAGATTCCATTTGCTTCCACGGTTTCTGCTATGAGAGCAGTAGTTTTGGCAAGAATGCTAGAAATACTAGATTTCTTGTTGTTGAATATGCACTTGTTCCTGGCGATCCAAATCTGCCAGCAGAGGTTTGAGGGGATGCTGTTCCACATCCTTTTTGCTAGACTCATGTTTTTATTGACGTAAGGGAAGCGTTTCCCCCAACCTTTCTGAAGGAGAGAGATCTGGTTGGGGAGATCTCCAATATTTAAAGGGCTGGTTATTAGATTCCAACAAGACTTGGCTACTGGACAATCAATGAAAAGGTGGTCACTGCTTTCCTCTGCCCCCCTGCACATGCAGCAAATTGAGGGGCCTTGAATACCCTTCTTTCTGAGAGTTTCTGCTGTTAGGATTTTACCATGAAGCAGGGTCCAGTTGAAGAGCCTTACCTTTGGCAGGCTTTCAGTTCTCCAGGCTGTTTTGTAAAGATGCCAGTTATTGGATGCTGTAGAGTTTTGGAGTGCTTTGTAGCCTTCTTTCACCGTGTAGCTGCCGCCACTGGGATCCCAAACAAATTTGTCATCTGACAATCTGTTTGATGGGGCTGAGCCTATGAGAGAGAGCTTAAGGTCGTCCCAGAGGTTCGAGATGCCATTGGGGAGGGGCAGTGATCTCCAGCCAACCCAGCAATTTTGATCCCAAAGGGAGATGTCGAAGAGGGTTTTGAGGTTTGCCTCTGCCATCCATTGTTGAAGAGGCCTGTATTTAGGGGACATTTCCCTGGCTTCCGTGCCCATTATTCTATCCTCCCATATGCTGATATGTCTTCCGTTGTCTGGGACTTTAGATATGCTATGTTTGAAAAGGGGAAGAGTTTTTTTTATCAGCTTCCAAACAGATGTGCATTGTCTATCAGTGATGGTTTCAGCGAGGATATTGCTGTTGATCCCGTTCAGATATTTCCTCTTGAGGACCTCTGTCCACCAGGACCCTTTCTCATTGAGTATTCTCCATGTTATCTTGAAGCCCATAACCGTATTTGCGAGTCTTGGAATTCTAATTCCGAGCCCCCCTTTTTCTAGGGGAAGAGTGACCTTTTCCGATTTTACCAGGCTGAACTTTTTTGTATCTTGCTTTCCCCCCTTCCACAGAAAACTTCTGATAATCAGCTCCATGTGCTTATGGATGCTTGCTGGAGCGATAATAGTGGCAAATTGGTAGATAGGAAGGGCTGATAGAATGGCCTTGATAAGAATTGATCTGCCCGCCAGGTTGAGCCAATACACCCCCCAGCTCTGCAGTTTCCCTCTCAATTTCTCAATTAGCTTTACCCAAACCTCGGTTTTGATTGCTTCTTTAGCTAAGGGCAGCCCTAAGTACGTGAAATGGGACCAGTTCGATTGAGCAGGGATTTCCATGATCATGGAGATTCTTTGGGCTATGTATCGTGGGACATTCCAGGTGTAGACCATGCACTTTTTGTTGTTTAATTTGCCCCCAGAAGCTTGGAGAAAGAGGTCCAGAATGTTCTTGAATCTCCTGGCCATGAGGCTTGAGGCCCCTCCAATTAAGAGGGTGTCATCTGCAAAGAGGGAGTGATTGATCCCCTTGGTTCCTCGAACAATGTCAACTCCTATTATTTCCTTTAACTTTCGCTTGTTTTCCAGGTGCAAGCTTAGCGTTTCTGCCATGATGATATAGAGGAAGGGTGAAAGAGGGCATCCTTGCCTCAGGCCTCTTGAGCTTTTGAAGGCGTTGCAAGGCCTGCCATTAATTAGGGGGGCTGTCCAATTGTAGGAGATACATTCCATGACCCTGCTGGTGAAGAATTCTGAGATACCGAATTTTTTTAAAACTGCCTGTAGGAATGAATGGTTTACCCGATCAAAGGCGTTCGCCATATCCAGCTTGATGATCATGCCCCTTTCATTTCTGGCTAAGCTGCCGTGGATTGCCTCCTGAATAAGAATGACATTATCTGTTATGTGCCTCTTGGGGACAAAGCCTCCTTGGTTCTCGGAGATGAGGGAAGGAAGGATTTTTTTTAGCCTATTGGCCAGAATCTTAGTGATGATTTTGTAGGAAACATTACACAATGAAATAGGCCTGAATCTATCAAATGTTTGAGGACTGGGCTCTTTTGGTATTAGCGCTAAATGGGAGGATTTAATACTGCTGACCATTTTGCATTTTGTGAAGAAGTTTTTCGCCATTCTGATGTAGTCCTTTTTGATGATGTCCCAATGGGTTTTATAAAAGCTTGCTGAGAAGCCATCAAGCCCTGGGGCTTTGTCCAAGGGCATACTGCGAATTGACCATTCGATCTCTTCCCTTGTGATCTCTTTGTCCAGCTCTCCATTTTGTGCTTCAGAGATCTTGTTCTCAATTATGTTGAGGAAATCCGGATTTTCCAGATAGTGAGGGTCAGCGGTAAGAAGAGTTTGAAAATGTCGAGATGCTGCCTCCTTGATTTCCCCTTGGTCCGATAGTTCTCTGCCCTCAACTGTTATCCTTTCAATATTGTTTCCTGCTCGCCTTAATTTAAGACTGTTGTGAAAAAACGCCGTATTTTTGTCTCCTGATTTGAGCCAGAGGCATCTTGATTTTTGCCTTTGCTCTTCCTCTTCCTTTCGGTTCTGGTTGTATAGCGCCTTATACAGCTCACTTTCTTTCCTTTGGTCTTCTTCTGTGTCTTGGCCAGCTTCCTTTTCTTGATTCCATTGCGCTATTTTCATTTGCAGCTCGTTTTTTTCCTTCCTTTCCTCTAATGCATGTTTCCTTGCCCATTGCTTTATGGCAATCCGAAGGAGCTTGAGTTTTGTTTCCCAAATGAAATGGGGGGAGCCCGTTATATCATTTGCCCAGGTATCTTTTATCAAGTTTCTGAAGTCCTCGCTGCTGTCCCAAGCTCTGTTGTATTTGAAGGGCAGCGGACCCATATTTTCCCCTTTGTCTAAATGCAAAGCCACGGGTTTGTGGTCTGATATGAAGCCCTGAATAATTGTGCTCTGAATCCTAGAGAAGTTGGCCACGATTCTCTCCTGAACCAGGATACGATCCAGTCTCTCTTTGATATTGTTTTTACCTGTTCTTTTATTTGTCCAAGTGAAGCGGCCATTCTGGGGTGGGATATCAACTAGGCTGTGAGCTTGAATGATTTCCTCCAGTGTATCTCTTGAGGGATCAGCCAAGAAATTCCCTCCTACTTTCTCATCCGCATTCCTTATTAAATTCAGATCTCCTCCCAGGAAAATGTTTCTTCCATGGGCAGTCATAAGATCAGAGGAAAGAGAGTCCCAGCATGAGGCTTTATCTCTAAAGTGGGGGGGAGCATAGACATTATATATTGTGTATTCTTCCATCTTGGTTGTGTTTTGCATATCTAGCCTAACCCACCATCTGTTCTGTCTGTTATCTTTGAGTTTCCATTTGTTCTTATCCCAAATTGTCCCTATACCTCCTGAGGCTCCGTTTGCACTCATGGCCAATCCTTCATAATTTCTGCTACTTTTCAGGCTGTTTTGAAATTCCTGTTCGGTGATTTTGGTCTCCTGGAGTAGGAGGAAGTCTGGATGTTCTGATTTAATGAGATCTCGGACTGCGTTATCTTTTAGGGAGGAGCCCATCCCCCTACAGTTCCAAGAGACCAAAATCATCATTTGCTTGATTTGTTGTGGGATCCGCTCTTCTCCTTCATCTTCTCTCCACTTCCTTTAGTCTTATCTAGATATGTATCCATTGGCTGTTGGGTTCCTGTGGCCATTTCTTTTGCGGCATTCTCGTCCCTTATCTCTTTGTTTGATTTCCTTCCCACTTTTCTTGGGGGGTCCATGGCGATGTTGTTTTCCTTTGATTTGTTTCTTGTTAGAATTCTTTCAACTGTTGGGGGGGGGGAGGCCTGAAGGGGGGAGGAGGGGGGTGACCCGGGGTCCTTAGGGGAAAGGAGGAGGGGATGGGGGACCTTCGGCTGCCAAGGATTCGAAAGGGTTGGAGGAGGAAGGGAAGGGAGGGCCAGATCCTGAGGGTTGAGAAGAGAGGATAGGGGTTTCAGAGGAGGGCTTTGAAGAGCCTGGAGGGGGGTTTGGTTTTTTCTTTTTGACTATTTCCCAAGCTTCTTCCGGGGCTTCAGCATTGTTATTGTCTATAGCTTTAGATTTGCTACACCTATTAGCAAAATGTCCATATTCATGACATACCTTGCACTTGAATGGCAGCTGCTCGTAGTCCACTTGCTGGATGTGCGTCCACTGATCCACTTTGAGTTTGATTGCCTCCGGTAATCCTTTCCCCAGATCCACTTCAACGCATATCCGGGCACATGCATGCATATTCTCCTTAGGCTCCGATCTGTCAATATATTTCCCAACCGCGTTCCCGATGGCTTTCACAGATTCATCTCCCCAACAATGGAGAGGCAGATGTGGAAGGCGGACCCAGACAGGGACGGCGTTGGGGACATCCATTTCAGGATCAAAGTCGGGAGTCCATCGGTTGAGGTAAAGGCCTCTGGTGTCCATGAAGTAGGGACCATTTCTGAAGATGAGGTTACGATCTTCCACTGATTCGAAGAGGAAGGTGAAGAACCCCCTTCCACAAAACCTGATTGCAATCTTGCCTTGGACCATTGCGTTCCAGTTCCTTTCAACCCAGCGTTGGACCGTGCGGGGGGAAGGCCATAGTCCCGTGAACTGGCCAACTAGGCCACGATCAGCAAGGGCCACAGCAGCTCTCCTTGGAAGGGCGGGAGGCAGCAAAACTTCCGGGATTTCATCAAGCTTTTTGATAAATTTTGAGGCTGATGGGCAGATTCTTTCCGTGAAGTTCTCTGGGATGAGGGAAGCAAAGGCTTTCTCCAGATCTGCCTGGTCCTGGAAGGGGGGATCCATGGAGCTGGATCAGCAGCGCGAGGCGCTCCCCCAGAGGTCAGAATGGGGGAGAGGGCAGAAGGCCCAGAGAAGGAGAGGGCAGGAGGCCCTGTGCAGAAGGAGGGACAGCAGCAGGAGGCTGCAGCCTAACAGCAGCGCTGCCAGGCGCAGGCGCAGGCGCGCTCAGGGGGGCAGGTCAGGGGCGCCGCAGGGCGCGCAATCCATCCAAGCTCCGATGTATCAAAATCAATTATTTTTTTAATAATAAATAAATAGTATAATTGAAATTAATTAAT
>APFE031697684.1:0-33211 GCA_000404065.3 Pinus taeda
AAGCGCTACTATGGTGAGGTGCTTGTGGATGCATGAGTCTTTGATTTTCGGTACCTCCCACGCATCAATATGTAAGCACTATTGAATGAGGTGCTAAGTGATGCATGGGTCTTTGACTAAGTGAGAGAACTGCAATGACCATGAAGTACGATACCACCCTGACATGAGAGCTTATGTTGGTGTCGAATGTCAAGTGGACCGATGACATCAATGGGAAATAATGATTCCCATTGTGCCACCCAGGGTGTCCTTGAAGGGGGGGGAGCACCCAAGGTCCTGCCTCAATCCTGGAAGATCGGTGTTGAAGTTGACCAAAAAGAGGCATCAACCATCCGAACTGTTGAGTCAAGAAATCAAGATGTGTAGTGAAACATATTGTAATATGGTGGGTCAATAAGGCATGATAATTAAAGTTGACAATATGAATGGATGTGGACAACTTGCTTGAGGTTGAAGTTATAGTGCAAGTCGCGGGAGTCAAAATAGTTCTTCTGAGGGTAGTGGCCCTAGAGTTGGTAGGACATCCAAGGTAGGTGTGAGTATGTTTTTATTGATGTGAAGAGGTTGAATGAATGTGGATATTATATGCGAGCTCCAACCAAGGGAAACTAGGGACCATCATTGGGTATAAGGCATGAAAATATGGGTGGGAACAATTTTCCTCAAAAAAATTGTTTACACTTTCTAGAATAATGTAAAGGTGGTTTGGGATGTACATACATGGAGATGGGTACCCCATGAAAATAGTGACCTACATGATGATGGAGATAAAATGTATTTGCGGAGGGCAGGGGCCCCATCGATTGGTCTCAGTGCTAGGTTGATGAGACGGATGAAGTGACACAAAAGAGCTTATGATGTATGTAGGAATGATAGGCCCAATGTAAAACACAAAAGAGCATTTATTTTTATTTGTTGTGAATGAGTAAGGTATCCTGGGAGTATGGTTGGTTAGTGTTAAGTGAATAAAAGGCGAATGAGGTTGATTTTCAAGGCATGCAAGTGAGATGGCTCCCAGGGTGGAGAATATGGTCATGGATTCCACATAAGATGTGGGGGTATATAACATGAGGTAATCCATGAGTGAGGAGGCTCTATCAACCGGCATCTATGTTTACCATGTGCAATGGGAGGTGGTGGTAAATGTGGTCGAGATGGTGGACCCTATGGTGAACTTTGGAGAAATGATGTCAGGAAATGAAAAGCTTTGTAGGAAGCCTATCTTTTTTATTGACGAATGATACCTTCCCTGTCGACGGCCACTGGGGTGCTGATTCTGGTGGGAAGTTGCTCACGAACCTGTAATTTCAACGACCAATATCCCAAGTAAAAACATCTTGATAAAAATATATGTAAGCTAAAAATGGGCTAAACAAGATGAATCGAAAAATAGGAGAAGGCACACCTAAAGTGATGCTCTGAGCGTGGGTAGGCCCAAAAAATGAGTTTGGGGTTGAAATGGAATGGAGGGTACCATGATGAAGATTTTGTGGTCCTAATCATTGCATCTCTCACAGTTTTGAAAACAGAGGTCAAGAGCTCCTGTATGGGCTTTGAAAGATGACAAAGAGGGCGATATATAGGGCAAAGTGGGCCATATGCCACCTCATTTGTTACTGTTATCTTGGGAGATCAAATTTGTTCCAGGAGTTGTTTCTTATCGTTGCGGTCATCTTGTGCACCCGGGCAGCACGCGAGGAGAGAGGTTAGAACATGCAACCTTGACTTTGTCATTTTGGTGGACTAGGCTAGGTAGGTCGTATAGGGGTGATGTGTACGACCTTTTTTTTAGGGTAAAACAATTTGACCGTGCAGGAACTGAGCTTCAATCGTGCGGTCACCGCAGGTTCCCTAGGGTAATCCGCGAAGCCACCACATGAATAGAATGGTTAGTCGTGGTGTCAGTGCAACTTAGGGGGCCAAAGTTGTAGTGTCATTGGTTAGACGACGTCGCGGCTAAGACGCCTAAGGCCACGTCGTCACCACAACTAGTGGCTTTGCAGATGTGCGTCCCACACACCTATTAGTGTTGTATACATGAAAATGTGTTAAAATTCTTTTTGGCAGCCTTGGAGGCTGTTTTTTTTACTTTTTACATCCTTGATGGCAGGATGGGCTTGTTATGGAGAGAGCATGACTAGCAGCCTTTGCACACAATGATTGCAGGGGATGTTGCTACTAATAGGACGCTAGTAGGTTGGGGGTTGTTGAAGTTTCTTCAAAACCCCATTTTGAGGTTGTAGGATGCATTCCTGCGGTTCCTAATCCGGTGTTGGGATGAGGACTATAAAATTTTTGTCATCAAACAAGTTGATCTACCTATATCTCCTAAGCTCGATGTGTAATTTATGACTAGTTTGGTGCCTCGTGGGGAGGTCTTACAGGTACCCCTGCTGAGTAGGAAGGTAGACATTCATGAGTGGGCAAATGGCCACTGCAGTCCCAACCCTATTGATGAGGGGTGTACCAGTGTTGCTTCCATCCTTGATTTGATTGAGCGAGCTGCACTGGCAATGATTGTGCGGCTTGTAGGGTCGGCGACCCCTCATCAAGTTTCAAGGCCATAGATTACAGTGTTGCAGAGACTGCATGTGGGCCACTTTTATGACTTGGTCGGTTTCATGTATAGAGGGATGGTGTCCCAGTTGACACAGGTGCAATAGGGTCGGGCGCAAAGCTTCTACTATGTCAATATTTTGTGCAACATATTTTATGAGAGAGTAGTTATGCTCGGACCTTTTTGGTTGTGCCTCCGGACATGCTAGAGACCCACGGATTAGGCGGTGGGTTCCAGTGATGCCGCGGGCTAGTGGTGGTGTGACAAGGCGTTATTGGAACGCCACTGTGGAGGGTTGGTTCAGATCCAATGCTTAGATGATTCTAGAGTACCCCTATCATGGTGTGGACTTTAGGGGCAATCCATATATTGGGCTTCGTCCTGGTGATTCTTAGGGACCATAAGGTATGTGATTTGTGATATATGCATTTGTTTTATTCTACATGTATAAATATTATGTATTTTTTGATGATGTTGATACCATGTATGTTTACTTGCAGATTTGTGACCTCGCGGATGACCATTGGACTACTTGGTAGGAAATGATCCTCGTCGCATGGGTGTGGCTAGTGCGATTACTATGTCGCAGCAATGGAAAGGTGTCAGGGCTCAAGAGGAGCCTGAGAGACCAGCACAGCGCTATCAACTAGAGATTGGTGGTCCCTTTGGAGAGGGAGGTAGCTCCTCCTCCTTAGTAGAGATGATCCAGATGAAGGAGCATGGCAAGGCATCAAAGGCTCAAGTAGTGACTATAGAGGCTCAGGTAGTGACTGTAGAGGCTCAGACAAAGACTGCAGAGGCTCAAATGAGGGACTCAAAGGATGCATGGGGTCGAGAAATCACCCTAACATGGGGAATTCCCAAGGAGGGGTGGGCTGGCTAGAGACGGTTTTGGCACATGACAGAGCATGGCGTCTGACTCTTTATCGCTTCGTTATGGTCATAGCAACTACACTTCTGCTCCTAGTACAAGACGCGGTAGTGGGACCTCTAGAGGGAGGTGCAAAGGCACAACCCTAGATAGAGTTTATGCATGTACCAGGGAAAGAACCCATTATGAGAATGCTCCCCTATTTTTCCTAGCCTTGAGCCAGTGCATGTATATATATTTTTGGTACTCATATATATATATGAGATGTGATTTTTTAAGGTTCTTATGATGTGTCTTGATGTGGATGCTTCTATACATGTGATGTATGTCTGCATTTATGCGATGGATATTATATTAATACTTCATGTTTCTTGATGGCGATATATATGTGATACATGCCAGTTTAGGATTTGATTATCTATGCGGTTAGCTATATGATTTTTCTTTCTTGGTATATGTGTAAATGTGATATGATCAAAACTATGGGCTAACCTTTGTGTATGCAGATATTTCTGAAAGAGGCATGGATCGTGAATCTTGAAGATTCTATTCAACTATGAGACAACAAGCTAGGAATCATGGAATACATGCACGTGATTGGTACCTAGATGGGAGGCATCAACCAAGAGGCCTATGACGACATCGTACTCATCTTGATTGTTGTTTGTCAACCCTATACATAGTCCATTGGTGAGACATGGAGTGTGGTCGGGAGAGTATATGTCCCAGGTTGTTGGAGCGAGGTTTTGCGACCATCGAGAAGCACCATCAACGAACCCATGGTGATAGGATGGTGGATGATCCATCTGTAACACATGATGAGAGAAAGGTTCCATAGTGTATGCATGATGAATTGGTCATCATTAAAATAAGCCATGGTACATAAATTTTCATTATAGGGATACTTGCAATGTTATAGATGAAACTTTTTAAGATAGAGCCCATTGACTAGATCTTTGAGGCAAGTCCCATTGGGCTCTACTAAGATGTATGCCCCCTTGAGGAGGCAACGTTTGACAATGTAAGGGCCCTTCCATAATGTCTCAAATTTCCCTAGTCCCAATGCTTCTTTGGCAACATCGTAACGAAGGACTAACTCCCCCTCAGTAAAGGACCAGGGGTGACATTGCGGTCAAAAGTGGCTTTTGTCTGCGTTTTGTGTGCTTCGTTATGCTGGAAAGATTCTCATCGACTTTCATCAATGTGTTCCAGATGGACCAACCTTTTTTCTAAATGTGAAGTATCGGTGAGAAGTTTGATGGCTGAGTGCAAGTTAGGGATCTTGCACTCAATGGGGAGGAAATATTCGACCCCATAGACTAACTGGAAGGGCGTGAAACTTGTAGATGCTTTGACCATCATGCAGTATGCCCATAGGGTTGAAAACACCATATGGTGCCAATTGGTTTTTTGGTTGTTCACCATATGCTGCAACATCGTTTTGGGGACTTTGTTGACAACTTCCACCTGGCCATTAGACTAAGGGTAGTATGGGGAAGCAAACTCATGGGAAAAACCAAGGTGTTGGGATAACTCCTGAAATATTTCATTTTTGAAATGTTTGTCGTGATCGGATACCAACTCCTTGGGAACATCGAACCGTGTTATGACATGGTTAAATAAAAACTGTGCAATGGTTTTTGCGGTGTTATTGTATGTGGGCATGGCCTCTACCCATTTGGTGAACTAGTTGAAGACAACCACAATGTACTTATGGTCACCTAATGATGGGGGGTTGCGGGTCTTGAAGTATATGCCCCATTTGCAGGAGCCGACGATGATGACAGGGTGTAGGGGAGCTAGTGGGGCTCAACCTTATGAGTGCATCGTTGGCACCACTCACATCTCTTGACTGCTTGGATATAGTCATGGAAAAGGGTGGGCCAGAAATAACTGGCACAAACGACTTTTTGAGCAGTGGCCATTCCTGAGAGGTGGCCGCTACAAGTCCCACTCATTTATGACCTACTCGGCTTGTTCATGAGTAAGGCATCGACAGAGTATGGTGTCGATGACTCGTCGATAAAGGACATCCCCCAAAAGGAGGTAACAGGGGGCCTGGTGGCGTATGTGCCTCTAGTCGTCGTGAGTAAGCTAAGGTTTGAACTTCTGAGTTCGTAAAAAGAGGAGGATGTCATCATACCAGGGATCACCTGTTGATACTAAGAACATATGTTCATCGAGAAATGCATCATTAATGGGGGATCCTTGGGTCTCTGTTGGGAGATCAGTGATTAACTAGGTGAGGATAAGGGCCTTCTTGCTCTTGGGGGAGGCAAACTGAAGATTGAATTCTTGCCGAATAATGACTCATTGGGCGTATTTATGGTTCATAATACAATGAGTGAGAAAGTATCGCATAGGGTTGATATTTTCTATTACGATGGTGGTTCGTAAGATTATGTAATGTCAAAGCTTCTGTACAAAGTAGATGAGGGCTAAGGTTTTTTTTGTTGGCTCGTACTTCAATGCAAGACCAGAGAGGTTCTTGCTGACGTAGTAGATTATGTTCTTTCTATTATTAGGTCCTTCTTGGACTAGTACCCCAGCGATGACTACTTTAGATGCTGAGAGGTATAGGGTATATTCCTTGTTATGGTTAGGAGGGTAATCAAAGGTGCCTGAGACAATGCATATTTTAGGGGTTCAAATGAGCCTCGTGCCTCTTAGTCCTTGTGGAAAGGGATATCCTAATGAAGTAGGCACAAGAAGCCTTGTGCACAGGTGGTGTAGTTGGGAATAAAGAAACGTAAGAAGTTAGCGTTACCCTACAAGCTTTGGAGTTGCTTTAAAGTTTTGGAGGTGAAATTTCCTTGATGGCCTAGACTTTGAGAGGGTTGACTCTAATACCTTGTTGGGAAACAATGAATCCTAGTAGTTGTCTTGCGTTAACATAGAAGATGCATTTGATAGGGTTCAGTCGTAGGTTATATTGTTGACATCATTGAAACACCAGGCGAAGGTCCTCCAAATGGTCATCGCACTTTTTGGATCATACAATAAGGTTGTCCAAATAGGAGAGAATGAGAAGAGCCAGATCATGGAAGATATAATTCATGGCTCGCTGGAAGGTGGCCCCAACATTTGTAAGGCCAAACGACATCACTCGATATGAAAATGTGCCCCATGGGATTGTGAAGTTTGTTCTATATTGATCAGTGTGGCGAATATAAATCTAATTATTCCCAGAGAACACATCCATGAAGGATACAGCCTCATGACCTGCACAACCATCGATAACTTCATCGATGAATGGCGTAGGGTAATTGTCCTTGGGACAGGCTTTGTTGAGATCTCGAAAATCAGTACAAACTTGTATGGTGCCTTGTTTTTTCATGATGGGTACAAGGTTAGAAAACTTAAGATGTGTAAATGATAGGATAGATGAAACCAACTTTGTGGAGTTACTCAATATCCGGCTTAATTTCTTTTGCCTTAGAGGGGTGTAATTGATGTTGTTTCTGCCTTACAGGGTGCACATCAGGCTAGGTGTTAATGTGATTTTCCACAATGGTGGGACTGAGCCTGGCATTTCAGAGTAATCTCATGCAAATATATCCCTATATTCTTGGAACATGGCACTGTATGAGGCCACCTCGTTCTGAGTGTAACTCGCCCCGAGTGAGATCTCTTCAACTATGCTAGGTTTGTTTGAAATATTGACCTTAATGGTAGGTGAAATATTTTCCATGTTCCCTTCCTCAAATGCATCTAGTGTCGGGATGGGATTCTTAAAACAATCTACCTATCGTGGAGGTAGGAAATATTTTGATTCTATTGTGCAAATACAAGGCTAGTTGCGTTAGTAGCTACAAATGCTTTTTTCAGGTATAAAATACGAGCGACGGTGCATGGAATCCCATGGACATTCAGTTTCCTTCATGGCCTCTAGAATATCTTCATCTGAATGAAAAATATTATCTAGCGTTGAATTGGGTTGTGTCGGGCCTTGAGTTTGGATTTCAGGCCTAACTATGCTAGTCGACAAGCAAGAATAGGATTCGCTGGTTGATGTCGTAGAAACCAATGAAGTTGACAATGCGCAGATAGGATGAGTTTGCACCGTCGGTGATGGTACCACCGATGTGGTGGGTTTAGTGGTCTCGGCACCAAAAAACGATGAGAAATCAACACAAATCATGGTTCCTATGGACGAGGAGATGAATCGTATTTGATGCTATGTGTCGTCAACATTAGGTGGTGGTAGATTTTCCGTAATGGCATGTTGATGATGAGTGGGAGGAAGTTCTCGCAACCTGGGTGGTGTATAAGGGGTAAACTTTTCTTCCTCATGATGAGTTTGATGTTGAATCCTAAGTTGTCTGAACGTTTGTAACATATGACATGTCTCGGAACTATGAGAGGTACTGGTGCAAATACTGCACATAGGACTAGTACTAACACTAAAAATGGTGTGGGCGTAAATATCGTCCATAGTGTGAGATGATGACGCTTGATTGGTGTCATGAGGTGGGGAATCTTGGATGTCAACAACTTCTGGATCTTAATATCAGCATGAGGTGTGTTCCTAAGGTGAGGTTGGCTCAATGTTGCTCTAGCTGCCCGAAAATGTGGAAGGTACTGACATTTTTGCATATGGTGTGCTTGAGAGCAGATCTCGCACTAATGACGGGAATGTCTAACATGTTGGCATTATGATATAGGTGTTGTCCTTGATGGCAACTCACACAGATGACAATTCATAGTGCAAGAGGTTAAGAACCAAGGATTACAGATTAGACTCCAGAGATTGAAGAAAGAGAGGTATATGCTGGTTCACTTTGTCAAAGTAGCATATACACGCGGACACACAGAAAAAAAAAAGAGTGTATACGTATACACGCACTCCCACAGGAGGAAAAGCATGTACATGTTGGAAAACCAAGGTTTTGGTCCAAGGTATTGGTCCGAGGTATTTGGTCTGGTATTTGGTCCAAGGTATTGGTCCTAAGTGGTTTTGGTCCAAGGTATTGAGAAAGGCCTAAAACTATATAAGGAGAAGAAGATCATTAGGCCAACTGTGCAAGTATTAAATATCTTATGAAGTGTTAGATCAAATATGTAGGTTATAGGCTTCTGATGCTTTGCTTGATCTGAACTAAGGATGCACCTATGTGGTTGATGATGGATGATGGATCGGGATCATAAGGCCTGAAATGAATTACCATTATGTGGTTTGATTATGGATAGTCTAGATTTGAATATTAAAGCATGTTGTATTATGTAAATGTTATGATCTGGGTATGACTGAAGTCTGGAATAGCTGTGAAGTTTTAAGTTAGTATTTGTAGATCTATACGCTGGTTCGCTTTGGTAAAAGCATGTATACATGATGGTTTGACACATCGAAGTAGAGTATACATTATGAAATATGATGTTTGAAGTTGCAGTTGGTTTTGGTTGTTGATGCAGAGTTCTAGGTTCTGCTCTGTGTTCTGGTGACTGTATTCTGGTGACAATGTTCTGAATGTTCAGATTTATTGATTATGATTTGCTTTAGTGATGACGGTTTGTCAGTGATTGGTTGTATAGCAATGGTGACTATTTTTGAGCTTCAATGTTGCTGATAGGTCCAGTATGAAAATTTGATGAAACGAGGCCTTCATATTGTGGTGTTGTGTTCCAAGAGTATCTAGTCTGAAAATTATGAAACATGGTCCCTGGAGGAAGAGAGAAGGTCGTAGCCTTATGTAGGTTGGTGCCTATGTATTGGTAAACATATCAGCCTGTACAAGAGCAAGGGGTTTGGAGCTCCCTTCCAGTAGCAGCTGGAAAACGAGTGAAGGTTGGAGCCTTCAGTAGGTCGGCGCCTATGTACTAGTAAATGGATCAGCTAGTACAAGAGCCAGGGGGTTAGAACTCCCTTCCAATAGCAACTGAAAAACGAGTGAAAGTTGGAGCCTTCTATAGGTCGGCGCCTATGTACTAGTAAATGGATCGGCTAGTACAAGAGCTGGTGGTTGTAGCTCCCTTCCAGTAGAAGATGGAGAATGAGAGAAGGTTGTAGCCTTCTGCAGGTGGGTGCCTGCGTACTGGTATGAGTCTGCACCAGTACAAGATTGTAAACAGGTTTTTCTTATATTAAAAGAAGACATCGACAGGTGGTTTTTGTCCCGCATTGGGTTTCCACCTTAAATCTTGGTGTTCATGTGTGTTTCTTATGTGTGATGGTTTGTTCTATTATCACTGCACATGGTTACTGTTTATATGGTTAATGAAGCATTGATGCACTGATTAAAGATCAACATATGATGAATTAACTGAATCATAAGTTTGTTGGATATACGTTGGTTGCCTTAAATACAATTACGTGTACACGCGAGTTACCTTCATTGAAGTAGCGTATATAAATCAGAGTATGAAAAGAAAAGGTTATTGATTTGACTAATACTGATTCACCCCCCCTCTCAGTATTATTTCCAACAATTGGAATCAGAGCAGGTCCTTTGGCAGAAGCTTGATCGCTTGAAGGAAATCTGTAGAAACAATGGGAAAGAAGCTAAAGAAGAAGACATCTCAAAGGAACAGTGACAGTAGGAGAGACAATTGGCCATTAGGTGGAAGCAAGTATTCATATTCATAATCACCTCAGATTGAAGATGAACAAGCAAATGAAGTATCAGGTACAAAATTTTGGTCTTCTAGTGGTACTTTTCTTTGTTCATGCAATATTGAAGATATTGGAAGTGATTGTGAAAGAAACATAGAGGCAGAAGTTAAAAGACTCACATATAAAATCAGAGATCAACAAGATCTATTTAACAAAAGGGAGCGTGCCTTCAAATAAGAAGTTACGAGATTAAAAGCTCAGCTAGGGGAAGGAAACAAAGTAAGGAAGCAGTACAAGGAAAGGGAAGATCAATGTCAAAAGCTGCAAGATGAAGTGACATCATTAAGAAATCAAATAAATGAAAAGAGTACAACAATCAAGAGACTTAAAGATATATCTAGTTACTATGAAAGTCTTGAAGCTAAGATCCTCTCTCTAAAAGAAGGCCTTGAAAATAAACAGAATGAAGAACTACCTCAAGCAGATGAAGAACATGAGATTCTCAAATTAAGGCAATAAGTGGAAGAAGGAAGAAAGACTGAAGAAATCTTGAAGAAGCAATATTAGGTTGAGGTAAATATCTTAAAAGGTAAATTAGAAGAAAATGATAAACTGTTACGATTTCAAGACAGTACTAAGATTTTGGATAATATTCTTAGTAGTCAAAGGTCTCCTACCATCAAAACTGGTCTTGGTTTTCATGAATCTGTTGAAGGTGAATCTAGATCACAAGGTGAGGCAAAAAAATTCTTCAAAGAAAATCTTCTACTCCTAACTGTGGAAGTGATAGTCGGTTATTTCCTCCAATGAATAATGTTGAATGTTTTATATGTCATAATTTTGGACATGTTGCAGCGAGATATAGAAGTAGAATGGTTCAAGACCATCACATAGAAAGATCATCATCTTCCAGGTCCTTTAAGGGATATTGTTTTTCTTGCAATATGTTTGGTCATAAATCCATTGCCTGCTATAGAAGGAATGTGAAACATGTAAGATGTTATGCATGTAACATATTTGGACATATAGAAAAGGAATGCAGGAGAAAATTTCGGGCACCATACCAAAAGGAGAAAACATCATCGCACTCGAAGATATGGAAGAAGAAGGAAGTATAGTCAGAAAGATGTAGCATAGCACACTGTACAGACATAACAGACTCAGGGGGAGCTGAAAGTGTGAAACTTTAGTGTTCTAAATCTCATATGCAATTTTCATGAAGACAAGTCGCGTATATATGCGAGTTCAAAGCTGCACAATCGCGTGTATGTTGGTTTGAAGAAAAAGCAGTGGGACAGACTCAGGAAAAGGGGTATGATATGGTTCAGTCAATTATCTGCTCTGTTTGATGATGGTTACAATATGCTGATGATATATGGAAATGTGTTGGTGCTCATAAGCTGTTAAAAAGTTGATGTATATCTGATTGATGATGATGCCTTGATGATTCTTACTGATATTTGCAATGATCATATCTAACAATGAACAATTGGCACAGGTTTAGGGGGAGCACATGCTTCTAATAATGCATTGTTGGCATTATGTTAGAAGATCTTAGAACATGAAGATGCTTACATTTGCTTGATCCACATAGTTGTTTTGATTCAGGTGACTCTTTTGATGATGGAGATATACAGGCTGTTGATCTTGATGCTACTGATAGATCCTGATAGTGCAGATCATATATGGTGTATGATAGTTGATGATGACTATCATGGTCCTGTTTAGATTGTTGGTCCTTGTTATAAATGTCATGTATATCATTTGATGTAAAGGTCATGAAAAGACCTAATTTGTAACCCCACTATGCATGGGAAGGATGATGTAGTAATTTCTATTTTCAGTCATGTATAAACATTTGGTATATCCCCACTTGGTTGGGTTGATGAGTCAAATTTGGTGTATCCCCACTTGGTTGGGAGATTGATGTATGTATGAGTCATTGATGATAGGAAGGTCATACTCACATAGTTGAGTTATAGAGTCATGTTATTCTTCTGGAAAATATTCTTGCTGACTCTGTGTGTGCTCAGGAGGAGCATGGATGGTTTAGTGCATCTCAGCATGTACAAAGGGGGAGCTTAATCAGAGAATTCAGCATGTACTCAGGGGGAGCATGGACAACATAATGTATATCAAAGGGGGAGAATATATTAGTCCGCCCTTTGCCCTTGATGTCAAAGGGAGAGAGTGTCTTGGTGTTGTTGTTGCCATCAAGTCCAAAGGGGGAGATTGTTGGCATTATGATACAGGTGTTGTCCTTGATGAAAACTCACACAGATGACAATTCATAGTGCAAGAGGTTAAGAACTAAGGATTACATATCAGACTCCAAAGATTGAAGAAAGAGAGGTATACGCTGGTTCACTTTGTCAAAGTAGCATATACACGCGGGCACACAGAACAAAAAGAGCGTATATGTATACACGCACTCCCACAGGAGGAAAAGCGCGTACATGTTGGAAAACCAAGGTTTTGGTCCAAGGTATTTTGGTCCGAGGTATTTGGTCTGGTATTTGGTCCAAGGTATTGGTCCTAAGTGGTTTTGGTCCAAGGTATTGAGAAAGGCCTAAAACTATATAAGGAGGAGAAGATCATTAGGCCAAGTGTGCAAGTATTGAATGTCTTATGAAGTGTTAGATCAAATATGCAGGTTATGGGCTTCTGATGCTTTGCTTTATCTAAACTAAGGATGCACCTATGTGGTTGATGATGGATGATGGATCGGGATCATAAGGCCTGAAATGAATTATCATTATGTGGTTTGATCATGTATAGTCTAGATCTGAATACTGACGCATGTTTTATTCTGTAAATGTTATGATCTGGGTATGGCTGAAGTCTGGAATAGTTGTGAAGTTTTAAGTTAGTATTTGTAGATTTGTACACTGGTTCACTTTGGTAAAAGCATGTATACATGCTGGTTCAACACATCGAAGTAGCGTATACATTATGAAATATGATGTTTGAAGTTGCAGTTGGTTCTGGTTGTTGATGCAGAGTTTTGGGTTCTACTCTATGTTTTGGTGACAATGTTCTAAATGTTCAGATTGATTGATTGTGATTTGCTTTAGTGATGACGGTTTGTCAGTGATTAGTTGTATAGCAATGGTGATTGTTTTTGAGCTTCAGTGTTGCTAATGGGTCCAATATGAAAATTTGATGAAACAAGGCCTTCAGATTGTGGTGTTGTGTTCTAGGAGTATCCAGTCTGAAAATTTATGAAACATGGTCCCTAGAGGAAGAGAGAAGGTCGTAGCCTTCTGTAGGCCGGTGCCTACATACTAGTAAACATATCAGCCAGTACAAGAGCAAGGGGGTTGGAGCTCCCTTCTAGTAGAAGCTGGAAAATGAGTGAAGGTTGGAGCGTTCAGTAGGCCGACGCCTACGTACTAGTAAATGGATTGGTTAGTACAAGAGCCAGGGGGTTGGAGCTCCCTTCCAGTAGCAGCTAGAAAATGAGTGAAGGTTGGAGCCTTATGTAGGTCGGTGCCTATGTACTAGAAAACGGATCGGCTAGTATAAGAGCTAGGGTAGTTGTAGCTCCCTTCCAGTAGAAGCTGGAGAATGAGAGAAAGTTGTAGCCTTCTCCAGGTGGGTGCCTGCGCACTATTATGAGTTTACACCAGTAAAAGATTGTAAATAGGTTTTTACTATATTAAAAGAAGACAACAACAGGTGGTTTTTGTCCCACATTGGGTTTCCACCTTAAATCTTGGTGTTCATATGTGTTTCTGATGTGTGATGGTTTGTTTTGTTATTACTGCACATGGTTATTGTTTATATGGTTAATGAAGTATTGGGGCACTGATTAAAAATCAACATATGATGAATTAACTGAATCATAAGTTTGTTTGATATACGTCCTTAAATATAGTTGCATGTACACGCGAGTTACCTTCATTGAAGTAGCTTATATAAATCAGAGTATGAAAAGAAAAAGTTATTGATTTGATTAATACTAATTCACCTCGTTGTCTCAGTATTATTTCCAACATAACATGGTTTGGTCGTGCAGTATGGACCAACAAGTGAAAGATGGTTGTAATCTTGCCCAATTCCTGACATTGATTTAACAGATGGTAGGGTCTATTGCATAGGGCGCACGTGTGGGGTGATTTTGACGAAGTATTCTGAGGTCTTTTTGTCTTCCTTCTAGATCTAGACCAATGGTGGTAGTGGTTGACATGTTGATTGGTGCCTAACTTTGGCTCAGGCAGGGTTTTATCCTCAAATACACATAAGATGGACCTAGATTCGTCATCCCCCACTGGTGCAGTGTTATCCGAGGATTGGGTATCTGGTTTGACTAGATTAGAGTTCTCAAGGATGAATGGTTGCATGAATCCCAACATTTCATGGAATCGGGAAAGGTATGGAAACCATTGGGTATGATGGTTTCCTGAACAAATGTGGCAACTATGATGCCTGTGTTTGGGTTTGTTGCTCAATTCGGGGTGTAGGTTAGGGTAATACCTCCTAAATGCCTATATCTTGGGACATCGGTTTATGAAATGGTCTTATTTGTCACATAAAGCGCACGTGGAGGTAAGCTGGGGTGTCATTGATTCTAGTTGTGTTTGAGCATGGTGGGAGGTTGAGGGACCCGAAGAGAGATAGGAGCAATAATATTCTTCCCTCGCGACATAAAAAATGGTTTTAGACCCATCATCTGCTGGTAGTGATGGGGTATTAGCTTGGGTGAGTGGACCTAACACATATCGATATCGAGAGATTTCAAGGTAATGATGAGTGTAATGCTCGTATTTCGCACATATGGCGTATGCATGGGTGGTGCGCAATGCCTTATAACACGCATGTGTGCTCTTTTCTCCAAGAGGGGGAGGATGATTCGCTAGCGCTTTTGGGGCATGCAGAAGAGCTTTGAGCTCATCTAACTCATGGCACATATTGGTGGGGTTCCCAACTACTTCACACAAAGGAAAAGGTGAAGGTACCCTAGGGGAGGTAGTGCTTAAAGATTTTGCCTTCTTTCCTTTTCGTTTATCCCTTTTTTCGGCACCGGTTGGTGTCGGTGCAGACGTTTCTTGTTGTGGGGTGTTATCTTAAGGCGGTATGGGAGTGACGCCCGTCGAGGTGATCCCTGAGCTTGTTGACATGGCCTGAGAGGCTAGATACCAGAACAATATCGCTAGAGCCATATTGGGAAATGAGAGCGTTGTGATGACTTGGTGGGAGACAAAACCAGGTGGGAGGAATAAAACGGGTGTTTGGGTGATAACATATGGTAAGAAAGAAGATCGGGAACAACATTGTTGTTGGTACTTGAAAATGGTTCTTGACCTTGATGGGTATTTGATGAACTCATCATGCACACGGGGGCTCCTATTACTGGAAGGATATCCTCTATCACAGGTGGGTCTCCTGCGATTGTCTTGAGGAGTGTTTGTGGCTTAAATTGGTCGAGGCTGAATTCAGTGTAAATGGTGACCGATTCGGAAGAAGATCCGACAAAAGGTAGGACACCATCAAGTGCAATTAATGTCTTCTTCTCATAATATGTGAGTTGGTCGATTGTAATGATTTTACCATCATGGGGGAGCATCATTACTCTGAATACGAAATATGCTACTGCTGACATTTCATACATATAAATTCAGCCTAATAGGATATTATAATCCAACTATGCGTCCAAAACTTCGATGTTTATGAGCACGATTTTAACGACCAATTGTAATGGAATGCCTTGGTATAGGCCTACGAGAATAGAAGGTTACCCATTATACGCTCTGAGAGTGATTTCATAAGGTTTGATTTTAGGGGATCCAAGTTTTTGCCAAACTAGTTTAGACAATATATATGTGGATGCCCCTTCGTCGACTATGCAACGATGGATGGTGATGTTTTGGACTGAGATTAGGATTTGAAAAGTGACGGTTGATGGTAGAAGTGGGGTGGATTTATCCAAGTCAAATACCATTAAATGAGAATCGACATGATTGATTACTCCTAATGCAGAAATTAAGGCTTTCCGTTGGGTTGGGCATGATTGCAAAACTTCTAATGTTGACACAGCTGAAAAAAATTTGGGCTAGGTCATTGACTATGTTATAGTTGCGAGCAACCTTTGAGTTATGTCCCGCTCACTGTAAGGGACCTTTAACCATATTTTGGATGGGCTCCATGGTGTATTGAGGCATTGTTAAAGGTGTTGTAGTAGTCGAGGTGGAAGGATTGATTTCTCATGGAGTTTTGTATTCTCAGTTGTGCATCTACAAGAGAACATCTTCCCCTGCCATGTAAATGTCGCGGTTTTAGGCACTTTGGGAACTTCCTCTAGAAGGGTTTTGGGAGTGTTCATGCTGGGTATTTACCACTCCTTGGTGGGGGGAAGGGATGTTGCATCACTACAAGTTATTGGTTCCCCTCCCCTTGCCCCCTACTACCTTTCATCCTTTTCAACACATGGAGTTGAGGACAGTAGTGGGTGTAATGACCATACTCACCACAAATGGCACAAGCGTGATTAGTTTGTAGACTCATATTCTTGTTTTTCCTTTTTGGGTTGTTTTTGGTCGTTCCTGAGTTTTGGTAGTGGTTGGGGTTGCCCCCAGCCGGTGCCCGCAGAGGTTATTACTGATTACTGCTCCCTTAGCCAGGCTCTCCTTTTGGCTTCCTCTTTGATTTTTTCTTAGCAATGTTAGGTGGGTTAGATATGTTCAGTTGTTCATCTTATTGTTGTTATTGAGTGAGAGAAGGATTCACTAGGTTAACCCCTGCATTATCTTGTGTTGATGGGTTGTTATGTTAAGGTGTGGAGAAAGAGAAATATTGGTTCCCTTGTCCTTGGCTAGTGTATGCATTATGGGAAGGAAGAATTGGTTCCACGTTCCTATGGGTGCATAGGCTACCTTACATGGGAGGGTATTGGCTACCCTGCACAGGTTGGTATTGGGTAACCTTCATAGCAGGATTCTACATAGGCATAGGTTGTCCAGGGTAATATCATGTGTGGTGTGGTTGTGCTATGGCACCAAATGGTTGGCCACTGTAACTGTATCCTGTAGGTTTTAACCCCGTACAGAAATTACCTGCATATGAATTCTAAATCACATGAAAAATAAAAATGTGAGAGCATAACACATAAAACACATATACACAGAGATTTCCCACTGGATCCAAAACCGGGACTACCAGCTTGAATTTTTCATTATGTTCCTTTCAATGTTAAAATACATATTTATACATGCCGAAGCATCCAATACCATGGACCGAAAACCATCGCGTCCAAACCATGGACCGAAAACAATCGCGTCAAAAAACATGTGCGAAAATCATGCACAAAACCATAGGTGGGTCCGCCCAACCTAACAGAGGGTCCAAAACCAAAATTTTCCGGGGCAGCCCATAAAGTGGGGTTACGGGTAACCCTCAAACCCCCTATTAACTATGTGGAAAGAATATAACACAACCCAACATATCCAAGGTACTAGAAAGTGTTTTCAGGGTGATTTTGGGCTATGGTCATCGACAACAATGGATGCGCTTGGTGTCTCTTTAAAAGCCTGCAGGAATGTGGTGTCTAACAGAACGTGGTAGATGTATCCATACTGGTTATATATAAGCTCTAGTTGTTGAACTTTGCTAATGGCCTCTTCCTCATTCTATGGGGATGAATTCACCATGTCTTTTGAGATTTCTGATGTGGGAGATCTCAAAAACAGTTCAAGGAGGAATTTGTCTTCAAACTGTGCTTTGCACAAGCTACGATGTTTCCGACACTCACGGATATGATCTGATATCTGTAGCATGTGTTTTTTTGAATTGGGTGAGGAGTTCCAGGCCCAAGTCGTAATGGACCGGGACCTGGAAGAATGTTAGGAATGTTGTAGCTAGGGGATTAAAGCTCTCATGTGATGCAAAAGGTTGGTTAATATACCATTCCATTGTTGGCCCAGTTAGGGTGCGTTGAAACAATTGTAATCAAATAGTATCATCTGTGATACTATTGGATGAAAACCACTAGTGAAAATTTATGACATGGTTTCCTAGGTCTTCTCCCTGCTTCCTTTCGGATTTTGGAATGTCCGAAGGGTGCTTGGTGGGCATGGCTGGCCAAGTTTAGTCATACACAATTGGTTCATTGGTTAGATTGCTTAAATCAGGAAGGTTTAAAGAAGCTAAAATAGGACTTGAGAGTTGTCCACCATCACGAAACAATTTTGGACAACTATATGAATGGGGGTTCTCTAATGAGGATTGTTACCCCAGTGAGCACTGCGTGGAATCCCAATAGGGTAATTATGGGGGCTCCCTTGGGGGATAGTGAATGGGGTACTTTGACGAGGAGGAGTTCAAGCAAAGTTTCATAGATAAAGGAAGATCCTATAATGATAGTTGTATGGTGTCTTTTGCACCTAAATAGCAAGAGACCCAGAACTCCTCCTGGTAATGGAGGGAGATTTTGAAAACGTCTAGATCGATGGGGAGCCATGGGGTCCCCTATGGTGTTGAGTAGAGTGTGTGCTACTTTGTGTGATTGAGGGAAGGATATGATTCTCAAAGAAAATATATCACATACATAAAACAAAGTGAAAATAAAATGATTACTTTCCTTTTAACTTTAGACTGTGTGATAAAAAAAAATGGTTTTTGTTTGTTTTTGCGTATGATAAAAGATCCTATGAAAACCTAATCTTCCTTAACACTCTAAAAGTAACTGGGTCCTACGAAGATATCTTCTAATGGGTACTGGGACAACATCCCGAAAGAACTAGCGACGCCTTCCAGCAGTCGAAGAATCAACCAAGGTAATAGATGAAGCTTTGGTGTTGCCCGCACCTCCACCTATAGGGATGGATGCCCTAGATTTTGGCCACTAAATTGCCTTTGTCCCACATGAGCATTCAAGGCTTTAGCTTCTTGGTAGTCAGTTACCATTACCGAGCATTAGACGGGTTGGGTAGCCCCAAATAGTAAGCCGAACCCCCTCTGAATTGGGTCTTTGTGATGCTCAGGTATTCTTTTCCGAGGGATTATTGAAGGATTTTAAGCTCCCTAAAAAGTCAATTGCTATGTCTCAAAGATGTAACATGATCATGGCATCTTATGGGATGCCTACCCCCGATAGTCCTAACCTGAACTATAAATTCTTTTGTGGCCCCTATGGGGAATTTAGTTGGTTCAAGTTATGGTTGCTTTTAAGGGTCTTACTTTTCTTTACAGTGTGAGATGTAAGCTAAAATAAGCTAAGTACCAAAAGCTTCAGAAACTGGATGCCTTCTAATACGAAGCCTATAAAGGCTTAGTGTGTGATGTGTAATTGTGTGCAAGTGAGCAAGTGAACATGCAAAGTGTGATAAGATATGGATATTCGGTGATCCATTACAATATCCTCCTAATTACACTAGATTTCAATTGTTCCTTGCATGAAAAAGAAATGATGTGCGGATAATGGGCCGCTTACTCTTTTCTCCTATTACACAACGTGTGACTAAAGGGAGATGGGAAACACAAGTGTGTTAAGAAGGATTTCATATGCTAGCCCAGGTTCGCATAAAAGACGTAAGGGAAGCAAAGATTACTTGCTTTCTATAATGACACTTGGCCCTAGTCCCAAAACTAATGAAATGAAAAAATGCTTTGGTAAGTAACAAGATTTTTGGATTATAGGCCACTTACTCCTTTACTAATTAAGTTATGTCATTTTCAGAAACTAGCAAAATAGATTTAAAAATATGTGTGGAATTTGGCCACTTACTTTTCCCCCTAATTAAGCTATCCGAGAATTGCAAATAAAAATAAAGATAATCTAATTACCCTACTAATTGTGATTAGTAGAGAAATTAAGTAATCTAAACCGACTGGAAAAAAATTGCAAAGGTGAAGGCAATTCACTAAAGGCTGCCAATCACCTGAAAAAGTGAAATTACAAGGAATTTTTACCTTTTTGGAAACTGCATGGGTTTTCCCTGCATAGATGTTGTTGCGTGACTTTCTAAGCAAAAGTTGCGGCCTGTGCATCTGTCCGTTAGAAAGTTGTGCAGTCGAAAAAAAAAACTGTAAACATACAAGTTTCTCGGCCACCAACAAGTCCAAAAGGTCCTACAAAAGTTCTAGAGAGCTGATGCACGCCATGTTAGGTGATAATGCAGAGAGAAGGTCCTGCAAACACAACCGTTTAGAGTAAAGAAAAGACAACAATGCAGTTGTCAATCTTGTTGTAGTGTTTTTATAGCAATGGTGTACCAAAAGATACCTTCTTAGCAGTAGCTTGTTCCCTGAAAAGAAAAACAAGCAGTTTGGTTGTTGTCACAATAGATAAACACACAAATAATGCTTAATGAAGCAAACAAGTCAACGTAATCATGGAAAATGACTCCCTTTATTGACTGATGGTGGTAGAAGATGAATACAAATAGTATAATACTAAACACTTGAAGATAATTCTCTGAGCTATGGTGCTAAAAAATCCTTAATAAGGAGGTTCTTTTCTTCACTCTCTTTGCAAGCTTCTCTTCTTTATCCAAGAAGTATCAAGGCTCTCTCATTGGTGAAATCTTGTCCACACTAGAGTGATGGATTGCTAAGAAGCAATTCTGCCAGCACAATAGTGCTCTACTTATTTTGCTTCAACAGTGAAATGAATTTTTGCACTGATAACAATTTGGCCAACATAACATTGTATTCATTTTTTGTTCTCCCATGGCCTTCTTATATAGAATTTTTTGAATCCCTCTTCCCTATATTAGTTCATGAATGAAAATTACTTATGAGTAGGACAAGAGGATTCCTTTGAGGGCTTCATATCTTCAGGGCGAATCGAATTCGACTATCCTTGACTGAAATCCTGTCAGGGAATCGTCTTCCAAGTGTGGGAAGTGGTCCCAAATTATTGAGTCATTCATTTCTTCGACTGTGCGACTTTTGAAGAAAATATCGCTCATCGTGTAGATATCAAAGGGAAAGTCACGCAGTCCTTAATTTTTAATTCAATATACATTGGACCTTAGGAGAAATTAATTTTTTTAATCTTCATAATGCCTTCAACTGGAAAATATTCACTTGTTCATTCTACTGGATAGCCTTGGGTTTCTTTTGGATTGTACAAATATGTGTACGATTTTTCTGGTGTTAACACCTGCCATTCACTAGTTAAGGATTACTAGGCCTAATCGATACTCCAACCTCCAGGCTTTATTGTATATCATGCCGTTCACCGATCAAGGATTCCTAGGCTTGATCGAGGGAACACAACTCTAGGATTTATCATATATCCAACCATTCAATGGTCAAGGATTCCTAGGCCCACCAAGGCACACAAAATATGGCTTTATCGCAATCCCACCTTCTCCGGTCCATGGATTCCTAAGCCTTGTGTTATTTATTTTAGATAGCACCTCACTCAGTTTTGAAACCATTCGACAATATAGCTCAACCAAATACAAGATAACCCATCACACCATGGCTATCCGAAAATTGCAAGGCAAGGTTGAAGAACATTGTCACACTTGGAAAAATACATGCCAATGACAATAAGAGAACCAAATACATACATGAATGTACCATGCATGCCAAATATAACAAGGAAATCACACATGCAAATCGATACCTGAAAATAATCTTGTTTTTGCTGCTTGATGTTGCTCTTCCTTGCTTGATCTTTGTTTTCCTTTTGCCTTCTTGGTCCTTCCTTTGCTTTCCTTGATCCAATGCTAGAGTGCTCCAAGAATGCTATAAGTTTCCAAGAGTGTGTGAGAGAGATAATAGAGAGAGAGATCCAAAAATGAACTGACAAAAGGTACCAACTAATCCTCGAAAGCCTTTTTATTAATGAGGCCTCTAATTTCTTCATTTTTCCATTATTTTTCCTTCATTTTACTCCTCACATGCAAACATGTGACCTTGCACCTTCCTTTTATCCTAATTCCATTATTTTCATAAATAAAATGCCAATTAATGCCACTTTTCTTTTGCCAAATTACTTAGCCATAATAAACCAAATGAACACCCACACTAGGATGTTTTACCCAACATTCAACTTGGAATACATTTCCCATGACCATGGTTATTATTTTGCCTTTTTAAACTTTATTTACATGGTTTTTTAACTAGGGTTGTTACAAAACCCTCCCCCTTGGGGGAACACCATCCTCGGTGTTCAATGATACCTACAATAGACAAGACTATTGAAAAGCAAACATACTGCCCATGGAGCTTTATAACTTAGCTCAATGCAATATTTACAATGATCAACCTGTTGAGAAGCAAACCAACATGGCAACATGACAACATGACACCCATACCACTTATTGGAGCTCTATAACACAACTCATGGCGGTATTTATATCCATATACATATGTATATATACCAAAACATCACACCAAAACATATACCAAAAACATTCGCTTAACCAGCGAATAAAGAATGATACATAGCCCGCATCTAATCAACCATCTCCCATGTAGCTTCATTGGGACCAAAGTGCTTCCACTGCACTTTAACCTACTCAATTGATCAATTCTGGAGCATGAGTATATTTTTTTGCAATTTACAATGAGGTTTCGGCTGGAATTCTCCATTTGGCTCCACCTACAATGCAGACCAGTCAATCACATGATCAACATATTTAACATACTTATTAAGCAATGACACAAGGAAAACATCATGGAATTTCATTGTTAGAGGCAGTGCAAGTCAATAGGCTATTGGTTCAATCCTTTCAAGAATCTTGAAAGGTCCACAAAATTGAGGTGCCAGCTTGGCACATGATCCAATCCTCGAGGAGCTCTTCTTGGGCTTGATGCGCAAATACATTTATTCCCCAAGCTGAAACTCCTTAAACAACTTGTTCCGATCTACACAACTTTTTTGTCTGTCTTGTGCTTCCTTTATATTCTTCTTTATAACCTGCATTCCTTGTTCCATCTCTACCAACATGTCCGATCTTATCAATACCATGTTCACTGGATCACTCCAACTGATGGGAGTATTACAACTATGACCATATAGTGCCTCAAATAGACTCATCCTAAGTGACTCTTGTTACCCATTTTGAGAAGCAAACTCAACCAACGGAAGGTACCCCTCCCATCTCCTCTGCTAATGCATCACATACATCCTCAACATGTCCTCCAATATCCTATTGACCCTCTTTGTCTGTCCATCTGTCTGTGGACGATAAGTTGTGCTGAAGGACAACTCTGTCCCCAAACTTGCAAACAACTCCTTCCAGAACTTGGAAGTGAACTTAGCATCCATGTCTGACACAATCTTTCTTGGAATGCCATGCAACCTCACTACATCTCTGATGAATACCTGTGCCACATCACTAGCTGAATAAGTAGAGTTCACTAGAATGAAGTGCACTACCTTAGTCAAGATGTCCACCACAACCATGATGGAATCATGTTGTTTAGATATCCTCGACAAACCCGTGATGAAGTCTACGGAAATGACCTCCAACTTCCACTTTGGAATCAGAATCGACTGTAATAGTCCGCCTGGATGCTTGCATTCGACTTTCACCTGCTAACAGTCTAAACATCTAGCCACAAGCTATGCCACTTCCTTCTTCAGATTCGGTCAATGATTAAACTTCTTCACTGTTGTCATTGTCTTCTGGTATCCTGGGTGACCTGAATATGGTTTTGCATGAAACTCTCGCAAGATAGTCTTCTTGAGCTCATTTTCATTCGACACATATATCCCATCCCCAAATCTGACCAAACCATATGTTGTAAGATGATAGTCCACATCCTGACCACTTGTACCCTATTGTAATCCATGCATAAGCTCCATGTACCTACCATCATGTTGTCCTGCATATAAGACCCAATCTTGTAAGTCTATCCCATAAGAACTCATAGCTTCTATTTGATTCACCTGCACTCTCCTACTAAGAGCATCTGCAACCCTGTTCTCCTTACCCTTGATGTACCTGATCTCAAAATCAAACTCACTAATCGTGGCCAACCATCTTGCTTGCATGGCATTAAGATTCAGTTGGTCAAATAGATACCTCAATCCACTATGATTGCTCATCAATACAAACCTCCTGTCAAGAAGATAGTGCCTCCACATCTTCAATGCATGGATGATTGTTGCCAACTCAAGATCATGTGTCGGATAATTATACTCATGCTCATTCTGTTTCCATGACTCATAGCATACTACCTGACCTTCCTTCATAAGGACTTCACCAAGTCCTCTCTTGCAAGCATATGTGCACACCATAAATTATTTGTTTGGATCTACAATCTTTAAAACTGGAGCATTTGTCAACAACTACTTCAATTACTCAAAAATGGCTGCACATTCCTTTGTCCATTCAAATTTCTTACCTTGCCTCTACAATGAATTAATAGGATATGCAATGCGAGAGAAGTTCCCCATGAACCTCCTATAATAACTTGCTAGCTCTATGAATGATCTTACCTCATCCACATTTCTATGAGAAGCCCACTCCATGATAGCCCTCATCTTCTCTGGATCCACTTTTACGCCTTCCTTGGAAACAAAATGTCCCAAGTAATGTACCTTTGTCTAAAAGAAACTACATTTCCTAAGATTGGCATACGTTTGATGTTATCTCAGAAATCTCAACACGGCTGCTAAGTGCCAAACATGCTCTTCCTCATTTTTAGAATATATCAAGATGTTATCAATGAATACAATAACGAACTTGTCTAGATAAGGACACAATACACTATTCATCAAGCACATAAACATAGTTGGAGCATTAGTCAAACCAAATGGAACTACAACAAACTCATAATGCCCATACCTGGTCTGAAAAGTTTTCTTGTAAAAGTCCTCTTTCTTGATGCGTACCTAATGATATCTAGATCTCAGATCGATCACTGAGAACACTACTGCCCTTCAACTGATCAAACAAGTCATCAATCCTCAACAACGAATACCTATTTTTTATGGTCACCTTGTTCAATTGCCTATAATCAATGCATAGCCTGAGAGTACCATCCTTCTTCTTCACAAATAACACCGATGCACCCCAAGGTGATACACTTGGCCTAATGTATCCTTTGTCAAGCATTTCCTTCAACTATAACTTCAACTCTACTAACTCTGGTGTGCTCATCATGTACGGTGCCTTTGATGCTGGTGCTTCCCTTGGTACCAACTCAATGGAAAGTCCACTTCTTTTTGAGGCAACAAATCTGAAATATCTATTGGAAACACATCTTGAAATTGCTGCAAGATCGGGTACCTTCTCAATACCTCTGTATCCTCAACATCCTTACCTTTACCACTAGAAATATGCACTTCAAATAACACATACCCCTTTTTGCAATTGTGCTTTTCCTGCATAGCTGTCACCATTCTAACTGATGTTTCATTCTTCTTACCTTGCAAGATTCTTTGTTCTCCATTCTCATCCAAACACTCAATGGGCTTGTCCTAATAATCCACTTTGGTCCTATGAAGATACAACCAATCCATACCCAAAATCATACTATATGATCCCCAACAAAAATACATTCAAATGTGTGGAGGTAGGAATACCATTCAACTCGAATGCACAATCTCTTACCTAATGATATACTCTCTTCTTTATACTTGTAGCCAACTGCACTAACCAGGATGCACATCTTTATTCAAACCACACTTATCCACTAGGTAAGGACTAACATAACTATAATTAGATCCAAGGTCAATCAAAATGGAAACAACTTGATCACAAAGCTGATTGCCCATCTCGTAATAGTTGCCTGGTGATCTACCTACTTGTTATCTAGCACTGCATAAATTCATGGAATGCTCTACCCAACATCCCCAACTCTCTGCGCTTCTTGTGCACTGTAAATCTAAGGCCTACCACCCTGGTTATACAGACAATCCCTCTTAAGATTCTTCTTACCACATGTACAACATTGCAACCATCCTGTACCATCACCTTTATTCTACTACCCCCCATACTGTGACCCATTAAACTGCTTGTAAGGTGTAACATTTTTTTTCTCACCCGCATCCTGAGGCCTTGTTCTTTTTGGCTGCATTTACCTTTAGATTTTTAATTCCCTTTCCAACCTTGCTGAGATTCCGCCTTGCGTTTTGACTGCTCATAATAATGTTTCAATTGTAGGTTTTAACCTCGCATAGAAATTACCTGCATACGAATTCTAAAAACAGAAAATAAACAATGGCGAGAGCATAAAACATAAAATAAATATACACAGAGATTTTCCCCTGGATCCCAAAACTGTGACTACCAGATTGATTTTTCATTATATTCCTTTCAATGTTACAATACATATATATACATGTTGAAGCATCCATAAAACCTAATCCATTAATCCTGGTTTAGAACATAACCATAGTTCCCTTGACCAGATCTACAAAATACCATGCGCAGAAAACCATCATGCCCAAAAACATGTATGAAAACCACGTACAAAGCCATAGGTAGGTCTGCCCACCTAATATAGGGTTCAAAAAAAAATTCCCCGGGGCATTGCCCCAAACCCTGCAAAGGGGGGCTACCGCCCCCCTTAAACCCCCCGATAGGGGGGGTTGCCGCCCCCTTTGCTACGCCTAACGCAACGAACAGGGAGGGAACCCACCCTCCCATGCGCGAGGCTAGTCGTGGAAAGAATATAACACACACCCAACATCAATTTCCCAATAAATTCCTCACGAGACCGAGGCTCATCATGCTCAATCCGCTCTCTAAATGCTGATGTAAATCACTGTAAAATCTCTAAACTTTAGCTTTTTCATCCTTAAAATATGGTTCATACCTCAATAACTCCAATAACTTAGTCATGCCCTCCTCATCTATCATCGACCCCATCTTTAGCTCACAGAATTCCTTATCTTTGTTATCGTAGTACTGCTCTGACAAATACTTCTTTCTGAAAAGTCTCTTGAATTCTTGCCAACTGAACTCCTTTGTCCTAATGTCTCTAACCCGCTTCACATCTTCCCACTCTATGTCTACTTTCCCTTTGATGTTGAAGATAACTATTATGGCCTTCATATTCTCTGTGTATTCATGCAGCTCAAAGAACTTCTTCATCCCAAGTAGCCATGCCTCTACATCCTTCGACTTCTTCAAATCCCCATCAAAGCTATGTGGCTTTGTTTTCCTGAACTCATATGGAAAATAGCCATTGCCACTCCTCTTGTAAGGATGATAACGATGATGATCATAGTTCCTGTCAGAACCAGAACCTGAATAGAACATGCGTCCATCACCTCTCCCATCCAGAGTATCCAAGAGCATGCCATCTCTGATCGTGTCATCTCTATTCAACCTGTGCCCACCATGAGATCTACTTCCATATGCCCCATTTGTCTTTTCCTCCTACCCATGGCTGATCCTAAGCAATCCTTGTCTCTTCAATTATGACAAACTCTTAATGATTACTGCATTAACTTCTGCTTGTTTCTCCTGTTCCTGAATGATCCTATCATTATCTGCCTTGCAATTCCTTATTTCTGCCTTCAATCTTCTCAATTTGTCTGCTAAGTCAGAAGAATGCCCACCACTACACTGCTCATTTGAACCATAGGGAGAATCTCATGAACTGTAGTCTACCATCTTGCTAATCATCTTTGATCTCTTTCCTGTAAGTACACCATGTCATTTAAAACCAAAAAATAACATATTCAACATACCTCAATATAGTTTAGAGGAGGATATCTCATCTATAAGATCAACCAGATTAACACGATACATGTATAATCACAATCATAACAACATATAATCACCATTCAACCATTATCCATTTATCAATGCATGACCATATCAACCACATACCATGACCTCGTTCACGACAACTATCACCATGTCAATGTATGTATAACAATATATAAGCATTGGCATGCATAACCAATGCATAAACGACATACACTCATGACTGCCATATCCAACAACACACCATCCACTTTCAAACAACGACACCACTACAACCATGACCACCACCATGCATACACAACAAGTACATGGACCACAAGCATAAAGAACACATATGCAACCGACATATATGCATGTCCAACGCACATTTCCTATCCAGTCCAAGGGGTGAACCATGCTCTGATACCACTCTGTAACACCCTCCTCCCACATTTACCCAATTTAACCAGTCCGCTTGGGTAAACATGTGAAGAGAGGCTACTATGATTTGATTCAACTCCCCATGTATAGTTAAGGAAATGGAACTGACAGAACAAAACCGTTATGACTTTCCACACATGCTACATAACCTTCAGGAGCCAACCAACTTCTCTAGGTGACCAACCCTTGAGACAAGTTGACATTTCACTGATCTGGACCCTCAGTCTCTCCCATGATAAGCCATGCATGTGATTGAGGCCTTCCAATTGCTCTCACAGCAAGGCATGCCGACGACTGTGGATTTTTTCAGCTAGTTTCGCACAAACGACCCCAAATTATGTGCCACTTTTTCAGGGCCAGGACTTAGGCCATTGGCCAAAACTTCATGAAACTTTAAGGAATGATAAATGACATTGAAACAAAGGTACTAATGCAAACACTTGAGTAAGGACTTGACCGGACCCCTACTAGCCATGACAGGCATTTCGTTAAAAATGTCACAAATATGCAATCTATAGGTCATAACAATAGATTTGAGCATAGGAGTCTCATACTTATCTGAGAATTGAAAAGAATCATTGTTTCCATAGCACAATGGCTACAATATATTATATTAGGTCATGTATTCATTGTACTTTCAATTACTAATCAAAACATAATGAGAGTCATACATCAAGTCTGTCATAAAACATACTCATAACCAACATATAACCAACAAAAATAACAAGGATGTAACAACCATAAAATCCACATTCAATACATTTACACATGAAATACCAAGGAGAAGAAGCTATTATTAATGAATGTAAAAGCCAACTAGGTATGGGACTTCCACGAACCACCCGAACATATATTGGCTGAACCAAATCTTTCTTTCAGCCAATCACCCCCGTGCCATATTCCAAGCATGAATGTGGGACTCAAAACCAAACCAATCCAAGTTTCCTTAGGCTTTACCACAATCTCTATCGGATCACTAGGCCCTAAACAAGCATGGATGCCAACAGATTTCTCCACCTACACTGTGAAGAATTTGTTTACCTCCTAGTCTCTAGACTTTATCGTATATCCTGTCATTCACTGGTTAAGGATTCCTAGGCCTAAGCGATACTCCACCTTCCAGTATTTACCGTATATCTCGCCGTTCACTGGTCGAGGATTCCTAGGCCTCATCGAGGGCACACACCTCTAGGATTTACCATATATCTTGCCATTCATTGGTTGAGGATTCCTAGGCCTAAATGATACTCCACCCTCCAGGCTTTACCATATATCTCGCCTTTCACTAGTCGAGGATTCCTAGGTTTGATCAAGGACACACACCTCTAGGCTCTACCGTATATCCCGTCATTCACCGGTTGAGGATTCCTAGGCCCACCAAGGCACACAAAATACGACTTTACAAAAATCCCACCTTCTCTGGTCCAGGGATTCCTAGGCCTTGTGTTCTTTCTTTTAGAGACCACCTCACTTAGTTTCAAAAGCATCCGACAATCCAGCTCAACCAAATACAAGAGAACCCATCACACCATGGCTATCCGTAAATGGTAAAGCAAGGCTGAAGAACATAGTCACACCTGACAAAACCCATGTCAATGACAACAAGAGAACCAAATACATACATGCATGTACCATGCATGCCAAATCTAGCAAGGAAATCAAACATGCAAATCAATACCTGAAAATAATCTTGTTGTAACTGCTTGATACTGCTCTTCCTTGCTTGATCTTTCCTTTTCCTTTTGCCTTCATGGTCCTTCCTTTGCTTTCCTTGACCCAATGCTAAAGTGCTCCAAGAATGCTCTAAGTGTCCAAGAGTGTGAGAGAGAGAGAATAGAGAGAGAGCTCCAAAACTAAACTGACAAAAGCTACCAACTAATCCTCATAATCCTTTTTATTAATGAGGTCTAATTTCTTCATTTTTCCATTATTTTTCCTTCATTTTCCTCCTCACATGCAAACCTATGACCTTTCACCTTCCTTTTCTCCTAATTCCATTATTTTCATAAATAAAATGCTAATTAATACCACTTTGCCTTTCCAAAGCCTTTGCCATTGCCTTTTCCATTTTCCTTAGCCATAATAAACCAAATGAACACCCACACTAGGATGTTTTGCTCAACATTCAGCTTGGAATATGTGTCCCATGACCTTGGTTATTATTTTACCTTTATTAACTTTATTACATGGATTTTTGACCAAGGTTGTTAAAATTTATTCATGATTGACAATGTACTATTTGATTCAACCCCTCGATATGTTTATAAAGCAAAACAACTATTTCAAATAAGCTAAACTGAAGCCCTTATCTATTTTGCTTTTCATTAGCTTCATTATCTACCACATATTCATGTTTTAATCGATGGGAGCAAAACCTTTTTTTAATTTTAAAACAATAAGTGAAAGACTTGTAATCCTCTACCATTAGACGTGGTAAAGTTTTTTAGAAAATATTCTCTTTGTGTTGTGATACTAATATAGAGTTGAGAGCTCTATGTAAGTAATGATGACCTGCATTGAACACTAAATGACTCTTGGAAACTGTAACATATAGTGTAACTGTATGTTTTTAATGGGATAAGGGAAGTGCAATTACATAAAAAGGGTATGTCAGTTGCCTTTGTCTTCTAACTGATAGTGCAATATTTCCTTTTGATTTTACTTCCTCTTTTGAGATAACTTCAATCCAATTTTAAAGCAGAAGAGAAACATTTAGGGCATTATGTGAAAAGTATTGATTAATATGTTTGATATATGTAATTTTATCTCTTTATCAGGACTTAGTTGAGAAAGCGACGATTCAATATGGTTTAAATAGTAGCCAAGATAATTGCACTACTTACATAACCAGACCTTTATCGCTTCTACTTTCTAATATTCATCCACAATGATATTAGGCTCAATTACAAATATTTTAGGTTTGTGAATAAACCTAAATCCAAGTTCGACTAGCATCCTTTAAGCATCCAAAAATAATAATTGACATCCAATTCAGGCATTGAAGCTCACGCACTGAATTTCCAATTGTGATTATATTTACCCAAAACCTTAGATAAATATACAACGTGAAGCTACCATCCACTATAGATCTCAAATGAGTACATTATGATTATTCCATGGCCAAGTGGTGTAGACAATTCCATGAGATTCTCTTGAGATCACATAGACATTCTCAAAACACTAGGAATTAGAATAATGGCAATGGTAAAGAAGATTGAAAAATGGTTGAATAATGGCAGTCATACCACAAACAAGGTGAAACACTATTGAGCAGTTTTATTATTGGAAAATATGTTTTTAAAATAAAAAAAATATAAATTTTATTGAAGGTGACCAAGTCCACACCCGGATGCGGGTGACAACTGAAGCAATTAATGAAGACTTGACAGAATGGCGACGTTCAGACCAAACAGATGGTGGCCAGCGCACCATCCCAAGTCCACCTAAAACGAGAGCAGGCCAGCCTGCATAATGCATTAAATGGCCACTCAGGCCGAGATCCAGACACTGTTCAACATAACATGGAGTCCTTCAACCCCTCAGCTTGCCCTCCTTCCCTCACAATTTGTCTGCCCCTTGTTGGAAATCCCTGCAGCAGAATTGTAATAGGAAGACGCTGTTGGCTTCTGTGCTGTATTGACCTTGGAAATGGGCATCATTATTCCCATTCCAGGATCTGCCCTCTGAATCCCGCCCAGTCGCCTTCTGTTCATACTCTGCTATCCTTTCATGCTTTCTCTCCTGTTGAATTCCAGACCCACCACACTGATATGGTCCATCACCGAATGAGGAGCCGTAGAGGTGGTACCCGTGGTGGCAGCGCTTGCCCACAGGCAGCGCAGAGCTCGGAACTAACCTCTCCACATCCTCCCCATGAAAATTCTCCCCCTCCCAGCTCATCGCTCAGACATTATCCTTAGACACGCAGTGGCCGGGGTCGTGGGTAGGCTTCATTTGATGAGCACAGAGATTTCAGGCTTCATATAACGACTTTTCCTCTGCACCCCAGTTCGGTCCCTCACTCGACTCAATTCAAGTTCTAGAGCAACCTGAACAGGCCTATCATCACGGCCAATGTCACCATTGTCTTCTTGGAAGAGAACGAGCAGCACAATGCTCCTGTGAGAAATTCTGAAACGTAGCTTCAGGAGGAACGAGGACAGGGAATTGGACGCGACTCTGGGTTGCTCCCAACAGAAGAAGGCAGGGGAGTTCGGCGTGGCGGTTTGCATGCTGGAGGAGGACACACTGGAGACATTCGGCCACCAGGTGGCAGCTTAGTTGGTGCTTTTGTTCTGGTAGCTATGACCGGTAGCTCAAGCGACACTCTTCCTGCGAGGGAGCCACCAAGTGGTGTGGAGGAAGGCGGCGTGGTGGAGGCGGACGAAGTTTGGTACCAGTACGCTTGCCGCGTTGTCGAGGAGACCCCTGACCAACATGAGCCCAAGTGAAGCCATGTGGCATCCGCTGCCACCCACGCGCCATCTCAGGTCTTTGATGCTGATTGGTGTGGTCCAGTCATTTGATTTTTTTGGTTTTTGTCTAATTGGTCAGCGGATCTGTCATACTTTTAGTTGTGTCATGTTATCCTATGTCAAAACTTCTTCTGGTTTCTTTGGTGATTGGGTCCGGGTTATCTGTATGGTTTTTAGTTATGGCAAACTGGTTTCCCCAAATATGGGGCAGTTGAGATACTTCTAATGGACTTCGATGCTAACAACTGAGGCTGTGGCCTCTTTGTAATTATATTTTTTGTTTCTTTTAATAGAATTAGCATTACTCGGAAAAAAAAGAAGGTGACCAAGTCCACTGCATAAAAAAAATGGTACTATATGAAAAAAATTAAGTGGATTTTTTAATAATATTATATCAAGTTTTCAAATTTATCAATATAAAAAAAAATAAGAGGGAAAATTTATTTAAATATTATATCAGGGTTATATATATAATATTATTATATAATATTAGTTATATATATATATATATTATCAATCCTTCGGTGGATCTTCCCGGATTATTTCCCTTGGATGTAGTGGCCAACTCAGTGACTATGAACCTACTTAGTGCTACCATTCCATGGGAAATTAAATCTGGGGCAAATCCACCCAAAGGGTTTCTTTTGGGCCTAACCCCAAAGGCGTCGAAGAGATTTGACCCCGTGACCTCCCAATTGGCAAGGTACTTAGCAACAC